>WBNM01007926.1:1560-18110 GCA_013399055.1 Ramphastos sulfuratus
TACTTCAAGCCTCTTGTAATCATTGATTGCCTTCTGCCATAAGCAGAAAGAGCTTCCTGCGCCCATCCAGTGGCTAAGCAGGGTAATCAACTGCAAGCGGTGTAAGTGACCGCACAAACCTTCTCTACCAGTACAAATGTTTGCTTATGCTAGTTGCCTTTAAAGTGTTCCAGTTTTGCCTGTTCCCTGTATGTATACATTTCCAAACCGTGTGTTTTTGAACCTTGAATATAAGTTTTGTGGAGAGATTTAATGTTAATAAACAGTTTTCATAGTTATTAACAATCTCTGCCTGGATATCAAAATTTATATTGTTATTAATTTTGAATACCTTCATTACAGTGAGGAGAAAGTTCTTCACCGAGAGAGTCATTCGCTACTGGAATGGGCTGCCCAGGGAGGTGGTGGAGTCACCGTCCCTGGAGGCGTTCAAGGCACGTTTGGACGTGGCACTTGGTGCCATGGTCTAGTCTCGAGGTCTGTGGTAATGGGTTGGACTTGATGATCTTTGAGGTCTCTTCCAACCTTGAAGAAAAAAAAAAAAAAGTGCAAACATTCTTAGTTCTTAACATACTTTTAGAGCTACTTAACAACATAGGTCAAAGGTTGCATCCAAACATTAAAGCCAAAAAAAAAACCAACCCAGGCTGGGCATCAATCTTCCCCTTGGGCATCTAATCCCAATTTATGATTTCAAAACTCTCAATTTATGACTTCAAAACTCTCAATCGGCTTTTCTACAGCCAAAGAAGGGCTGCCAGAAGGCTGCAGCTTGTACCAGATGATTACGTATCTATTGCGGTAGAGCTGCCTACAGGGAGAACGTTCAGAGCCCTAATCACCATGTTCACTATCACCACCCACTTGCTGTCTAATTTAATACCTAAGTAGCTAAATCAAGGAGAAATAGACTCAGCTGCACTCTGTCCACCTCTCTGAAATGCCCTGTAAAGAAATCCTTCTATTGAAACTCCTACACAGAGCCGGAGTGCAAATCTCCCACTCCCTTTTGCTTGAATTCTTCCTTCGGGAAGGTCTCCTGCTTGCCTCCAGTGGAGAGTTCCCATTTGTGAAATATTAAGCAAAGCCCTGGGAGGTACAAAAATTTCAGCCTGGCAGTGTTTCCTCCAACCCCTTGGTACTGATGTCCCAGGTCAACACTTTTGCCACGTTTTGGGTGCCACTGTGTGAAGTGCTCAGCTCCTTCTGTGCAATAGGAGTGATGCGGAAGGCATAGAATCAGAGAATGGTTTAGGTTGGAAGGGACCTCAAAGCTCAGCCACTTCCAACCCCACTGGCAGGGACACCTCTCACTACAACAGATTTCTCAAGGCCTCATCCAACCTGGCCTTGAACACCTCCCTGGGCAACCTGTGTCAGTGTCTCACCACCCTCACTGCAAAAAACTTCTTCCTCACATGCAGTTTCAGTCTCCCCTCTGCCACTTCAAACCCATTCCTCCCCCTCCTGTCATCACAAGACCTTGTCAATAGTCCCTCCCCAGCCCTCCTGGAGCCCCCTTCATATCCTGGAAGGCCATTCCAAGGTCTCCTGGAAGCCTTCTCTTCTCCAGGCTGCAGAGCCCCAACTCAGCCTATCCTCATAGCAGAGCTTCTGCAGCCCTCTGAGCATCTTTGTGGCCTCCTCTAGACTGCCTCCAACACTTCCATGTCCTTCTTGTGTTGAGGGTTCCAGAACTGCACACAGGACTCCAGGTGGGGTCTGAGAAGAGCAGAGCAAAGGGGCAGAATCCCCTCCTTTGCCCTGCTGGCCATGCTGCTCTTTCTGCAGCCTAGCACACAATTGCTGTCTGGGCTGCAATCACACTGCAGGCTCATGTTGAGCTTTTCATCACCCCAGACCCCCAGGGACTTTTTCTCAGGGCTGTTCTCAGCCATTCCCCACCCAGTGTGGAGTTGTGCTTGGGATGCCTGACTCCAGACCACAACTTCTATTCAAATCCCCTCATAAGACACAATGGTGATCAGCTGGGCAGCTTGTGCCAAATCTGACAGGCTGTAGGTGCCTTTGCCTTCCCAGCTGATCAAATCCAGCTGCCTGCTGCTTTCCTTCTTGTCCCAATATGCCTGTTAAGCAAAAGCACACAAGAGTTTCCCCTGGGATGCAGCCAAGAGGCTGAAATCTTGGCCCTAGAAGCCATGAGATGCTCCCAGGTGCCATAGAGACACAGTCTGCACTGCTGAGCTTCATTACACATACAGTTATGATCACCCTCTTATTGGACCTTCATATGTATGTACCCTTTTTTTTTGTGTGCTTGTTTCCCCTCTTACTGAAATGTCATCCTTTCCCTTGCCTGAGTTATGTTTAACTCTCACCAATAGAAGCCTCTAGTAGCTACACTGCCAGGAAAGGGAAAAGCACAGAAGAAGCTCTGAAGAATCTCTCAATTCTTACCTGCAGAGGAAGCAACTTCTGATCTCTAATCTCTCCTTTACCCATCAGGATACAAGGCAAAATGATTATAAATTTTGTGCCTAATTGCTCAGTGCTATTCATGATGAGGATTTCCAGGGAGAAAAGGAATCCTCCTTCCATAACTCTGGGAAGTGCTGAACTGAGATAACCCACTTAATTTTCACTCTCTGGCCTAATTTTATGTATTTACTAATCCTTCTTAATTTAGATTTACTTCAGAGTAACAAAGGAAATTACACTAGAAAAGGTCTTCTACTTTCCTTTTCTTTTTTCTTTCTTTTTTATTTTCATCTTCTTTTCCTTTTCCACTTATCTTAAAGAACACTTCTCTTGAAGGATGATTCAGGGTGCTAGAAAAAAAAAATTACAGCTAAACTCAGGGTCCTGGATGAAATGTCAGTTACACAGAGCCTTTCTGCATAATGCAGTATAAATGGCATTAAATGTCATCAAGGCAGCACAATTGCAGATATCACAGAATCATAGAATCAGAGAATCATAGAAGCATAGGATCATAGAATCACAGAATCATAGAATCATAGAATTATACAGTCATAGAAGCATAGAATCACAGAATCATAGAATCAGTCAGGGCTGGAAGAGACCACAAGGATCATCCAGTCCCAAATCCCCTGCCATGGGCACCTCACGCTAGATCAGGCTGTCCACAGCCTCATCCAGCCTGGCCTTAAAACACCTCCAGGGATCAGGCTTCCACCACCTCCCTGGGCAACCCTTGTCAGGCTCTCACCGTCCTCATGCTGAACAACTTCTTCCTAACATCCAGCCTGAATCTACCCATTTCTAGCTTAGTTCCATTTCCCTTAGGTCTTATCACTGCCTGACAGCCTAAAAAGTCCGTTCCCAGCTTTCTTGTAGCCCCCTGCAGATGCTGTAAGGCCACAAGAAGGCCACCTGGGAGCCTTCTCCTCTCCAGACTGGAGCAAGCCATGGATATACTCAAGAGAGTACAGGAGAAAAACAGAAAGAGACAAAAGAAATTTCCTTGCAAACAGAAGGAAAGCTTTTTTCACTGGGAAGCTGATGGAACTCAGGAACAGGCTGCCCAATGGGGATTGTGGAGTCTCCCTCTCATTCCAGACCTGCCTGGATGCATTCCTGTGTGATCTGCTCTAGGTGCTCCTGCAGCAGGGTTGGACTGGATGAGCTTTGCAGATCCCTTCCAAACCCTAACACTCTGTGATTCTGTGATTTGTAACATATTCCCAGCTCCTCCAGAAGCTCATGTGAAAAGAAGTGGTATGCATTGAAAAAAAACTGTTGCACTGATAAAGAAGTGGGCCTGGGGTGGAGTGAATGTCCCAGCTCTCATATTTTGCTGCCACCCTGTAAATCCTCACCAAGGGAACAGATGAGAACAGTTGGAGTTTCCATTCCCTGGCAATGAATTCTTCACCCCGTGCTCCTAAGGGATGGCACCCTGCTGGCACGGGAGATGTAATTTTCACCTACAGAGGTAAATTGATCCCTGAAGCTTGCCCTTGATATGCTCTATATGATATACATAGCTTTTATCAACTAAAAGAGTAGCTCTTACAGCTTTAAAAAGCTCACTGCCAACACCAGAATGCCTCACAGCAGTGGAGCTGTTGGAGCAGAGCTCTACAAACATTTCATCTCTTAAGCTTTGACCTCCTGTTAATATTTTGACCTAAAAAGTCCCTCCCCAGCTTTCCCCAACCCCTAAAGTTGAGGAAGGGGTTGATCAGCTCAGTGATAGAATTACAATGCTGCCTGAAGTAACAACAAAATCCTGTGACTTGCAGGCTGCAGGTTACGTTGTACCTTTCAAAAGACGACCAGGAATTGTTTTGCATTAGTTTGGTTTTCACAAAGCTCATTTCTATCCCAGTGTCCCCCACCCTAACTCCACAGCTTGAATTGGCCTCCCATCTGCAGAAGACTATATTTTCCTTCTTTCCCTGCCAAGCCTGGACCATGAACAACCTACTCTGTTAATGTCAGTTGCCTGTCAGGGCTAAAGTTGACATTGATTAACTACCCAATTAGTTTAATTCTAAGGATGAAAAGATGTGGGAAGCAACCAATGTAAGAGGAAGGTTTAATGCAGAGTGGACATAGCCTTTGTGGCCGAGGAGGCCAATGGGATCCGGGGGGGCATTAAAAGGAGTGTGTCCAGTAGATCCAGGGAGATTCTCCTCCCACTCCACTCTGCCCTTGTGAGGCCCCACCTGGAATATTGCAGCCAGTTGTGGGCTGCCCAGTTCGAGAGAGACAGAGATCTGCTGGAGAGAATCCAACAGAGGGATACAAGGATGCTGAAGGGACTGGAGCACTGCCTGATGAGGAATTTATTGACCTCATTAATGTTTATAAATATGTGCAGGATGAGTGCCAGGAGGCTGGAGCCAGGCTCTTCTTGGTGATGTCCAGTGCCACGACAAGGGGCAATTGGGTGGAAGTTGAGGCACAAGAGGTTCCATGTGAACCTGAGGAAGAATTTTTTTCCCTGTGAGGGTGACAGAGCACTGGCACAGGCTGCCCAGGGGGGTCGTGGAGTCTCCCTCTCTGGAGATATTCAAGAAGCATCAGGATGTGATCCTGTGTGATCTGCTCTAGGTGAGGCTGCTCTGGCAGAACAGTCTGACTGGATGAGTTTTGGAGGTCCCATCCAGCCCCTGACATTCTGTGAAAGGTTGAGAGCCCTGGGGCTGCTTAGTCTGCAGAGGAGAAGGCTGAGAGGGGATCTGAGCAATGTCTCTCAATAGCTGATGGCTGGGGGTCAGGAAGGAAGGGACAGGGACAGCCTCTGCTCACTTGTGCCTTGGCATAGGACAAAGGGCAAGGGATGGAAACTGCAGCACAGGAAGTTCCAGCTCAGCATGAGGAAGAACATCTTGAGTGTTAAGGGTGAAAGAGCCCTGGCACAGGCTGCCCAGAGAGGTTGTGGAGTCTCCTTCTCTGGAGCCTTTCCCAGCTCTGTCTGGATGTGTTCCTGTGTGACCTGCACTGGATTCTCTGCTCCTGCTGTGGCAGGGGGGTTGGACTGAAAGCTCTCCAGAGGTCCCTTCCAACCCCTGACATCCTGCGATCTGTGAGGCATATTGATATATAAGAGCATAAAGAGTTTGTTTTAACTCAAAACCAAAGCTGTTATTCTTTTGTTGTTCATCACTCAGAAAGTATAAAAGAAGTTCTTGCAGACCTCTGCAGCCACTTCAGAACAGTTCTGGGCAAGTGTTTTTGAGATCATTGATTTGTGAGGAACCTTTTATTACCACAGCACTGCAAAAGACACGCTTTAAAATGTGTTCTGAGTTGAAAGTTCTCATGCAGATGCCTGATTTTGGTGTCTTATCTATTTTTTTTCTTCTCTTTACATTTCAGCCATCCTTGTGTTCTTTCAAAGGCTGTGATGTTCCTTTAGTAGCACTGCAGGATGTGATTTTCCCTGTATTGTTGATAATTATAAACAGGAGGTAGCCACAGCTCAGAGACTTGCTTGTGTCTTCTGCTGGATCCTTTTAAACTCCGTCGGAATCAAACCGATGCCATTATCCAGGGCTAGAAAAGTGTCACCTAAGACAAATCCAAAAATTTCTTCTAATTGAAGTGAATCATTTGGAAACTGAGAAACCTCCCAGTGAGCTTCTCGTGCTTCAGTGTGGGCTGAAAAAAAATAAGCACAGAAGCTCGTGGTGCTCAAAAAAGTGTAAAGAAACAGAACTGACAGTGCCCGCGGATGACGAGAACCTACAGATGTGTTCCTGGCATTGCCTGCTAAGCAGGGCGGGGCGTTCTGACCATCCCCATATGGCACGGCAAGAACTGCAGTACCACACACTGGCACTGCTAAACGCTCAGTGCACCACGTTTTTAAAGCAGCAGCAGCAGGGTTCAGCCTTCTGTGATATCTGTGGCTTGCAGCGCTCAGCAGCCAATGCAGAATGACGAGGTGGGCAGTGCCACAGGCAGGAGCTTGCCTGGTACAAACCTCTGGTAGATTCAGTGAGCAGAGGTGTAAAAAAGCTGTGATGGGAACCCCTCAGCCTCGCTTCACAGAACAACAGAATCACAGAAACATCTCAGGAGAAGACTCCAGAGGACAAACACTGTTTCTGGGACGCTACTTGACATTAAGGGTACTTACAGAGGCACTGTGACAACAATCACAGAATGACAGACACATACAGGTTGGCAAAGCCTCTCAGGGTCACCAATTCCAACCTAGACCCCTACTTTACAAGATACACCTTACACCATAGCCCCAAGCACCACATCCAAGCCACCCTTAAATACAGCCAGGGTGGGGGACTCCACCACCTCTCTGGGTAGCTCATTCCAGTCCCTGACCACTCTCTCCATGAAAAACTTTGTCCTAATTTCCAAAAAGATATTGAAGGTGAGGCTGGACAGGGCTGTGGGCAACCTGTGCCAGTGTCTCACCACCCTCACTGCAAACAACCGCTTCCTCACATGCAGTTTCAATCTCCCCTCTGCCAGTTCAAACCCATTCCTTCTCCTCCTGTCATTCCCAGACCTTGTCAATAGTCCCTCCCCAGCTCTCCTGGAGCCCCCTTCAGATCCTGGAAGGGTACTCCAAGCTCTCATGGAAGCCTTCGCTTCTCCAGGCTGCAGAGCCCCAACTCCCTCAGCCTGTCCTCACAGTAGAGGTGCTGCAGCCCTCTGAGAATCTTGGTGGCCTCCTCTGGACTGGCTCCAACACTTCCATGTCCTTTCCTCATAGTGCTGTCAGACCCATATTAAGCATTACCCAAGTTGAGGTCCATCAAATCAGTGTGTATAAAATAAGAGAGACCAGAAGATAATGTGCTAGAAGAGATGAAGGCAATGAGTGTCCTATTGAGGCTTCTTCTTCAGCATCTGTAAAAAAAAAAACAAAATGCAAAGGAAAAATGCTCTCTGCAGTGAGGCTATTTAAGGGTTGTGTGGCTACATTAAAAGCAGCACCAGCTCCAGAATGACTCCTTTTTTAAGCGTAAAGAATGTTAAATAGCAAATAGTTCTTAGCCAAGTACATTTCTTTTTTTATTCATTCATTTGCTTCCATTAATGATTTCTTTAAAAGCAGCAACTAACTCTCTTAATTCTCTGTAATTTTCCTTTCTACAATAACTGCTATTTTTATGTAGGATACATTGAAGAAGATTTTGTTCATCTCAGTGTGTGGAGGAAAAAATAAAAGGAGAAAGATAATTTCAAGCAAATAAGAGGATAAATGTATGCACAGGGGGGAGATGCATTAGAGTAGATATGTTCTCTCTTTCTGTATGTGTACTCACTAAATATAGCCTCATTGAATATCCCAGCTCAAAAACTGCAATTTCAGTTTGAATTCTGCCTGCATTTTCATAGAATCACAGAATGTCAGGGGCCGGAAGGGACCTCCAAAGCTCATCTGGTCCAACTTCCCCTGCCAGAGCAGGAGCACCTAGAGCAGGAGCACCTAGAGCAGATCACACAGGAACACATCCAGGTTGTGGAGTCTCCAGAGAGGGCAGCCTGTTCCAGTGCTCTGTCACCCTCACAAGGCAAAAATTCTTCCTCAGGTTCACATGGAACCTCCTATGCCTCAGCTCCCACTCATTGTCCCCTGTCCTGGCACTGGGCACCACCCAGCAGAGCCTGGCTCCAGCCTCCTGGCACTCACCCTGCACATATTTATAAACATGAATGAGGTCTTCTCTTAGTCTCCTCCTCTCCCAGCAGCACAGTTCCAGCTCCCTCAGGCTTTCCTCATAAAGAAGATGTTCAGCTTCATCATTTTTGTAGGTAACACTGATTTTTTTAGGCTTTTCTACATGTGTATGTTTCACCTCCCGGTGATGGATAACTCAGGTAAGTTTGGCAGTAACCACCAAAGCCAAAACTATGATTTGTGTTTGCTTACAGCAGGAGAAATTTTGGCCTTCAGGCTGCATCCGAATAGCTCCCAGGGGTTGGGCTCTTCTGCCAGGGACAGAACAAGAGGACACAGCCTCAGGCTGTGCCAGGGCAGGTTCAGGCTGGATGTTAGGAAGAAGTGCTTCCCAGCAAGAGTGATTGGCATTGGAATGGGCTGCCTGAGGAGGGGATGGAGTCCCCATCCCTGGAGGTGTTTAAGAGGAGACTGGGATGAGGCACTTGGTGCCATGGGTTACTTAATTAGAAGCTGTTAGGTAATAGGTTGGACTTGATGATCTCAGAGGTCTTTTCCAACCTCCTTAATTCTGTGACTCTGTGAAATAGAAGAGATCTTCTTACACACAAATAATATTTGCAAGGTAATTTGGGCTGCCTTTTTCTTCTATAAGGGGCCTGAACTTTTCATACAAGCCATGTGTGGTCCTCAAGAATTACTTCAGGCACGGAGACTCAGGAAGGAGCTGGTCAGCGGTTGTGAGAGCCACAGGCTTTGGATAGGCAGCGTGAAAATTTGAAAAAGAGGGGAGGAATTAAACTCTGTTATTTCTCTCACTTCTTGGGAATGTGAGCTGCAGCTATGCTGATGGTGAGATCAGCAGCAGTTAGAGGAGCACAATGATAATGGATCCACACGGCTACGACAAGAACGCTCAGCACAGTGAATAATTACAGAGACATTGGTAGCATCCTGAGCTTCCCAGTGAATGTAATTAATACAACCAGAGACTCATTTGCTCATTGGACCCTGATGGTGGCCAAAAGGGCTCCTGTTTTGCAAGGTTCTAGTGTGGAAGCCATGGTGATCACACGGCCTCCCCAGTACACAGCAAAAGGAGAGGAATACAGTGCAAAAAGCAGTGTTAAACACTTTCACAACCCTTGTTCCACCATAGAATGGGGCCTAATGCTTACAAGCAAGGCTTGTGCTTCCTTTTCACCTAACAGCCACACTGATTTCTCTTAGTACGAGTTTGCAACCACCCTGAGAAGCAGCAGCATAGTCTGTGAATCCTGGCAACATCCAACAGGTGATAAATTAGTCACTGAGTACATTTGGTTTCTTTCTCTTTAGGTGATGCCAAAGGGGTTTGGTTGGTTCTGTTTGGGCTTTTTACTGCCAAAATCTTCCTTACAGCTAGTGCCAGATTCAGTCCTGATGATGAAAATGAGAAGCTCAGTGTGAGCCAGCAGTGAGCTCTGGTAGCCCAGAGAGCAACCAGAGCCTGGGCTGCAGCAAGAGCAGTGTGGGCAAAAGGGTGAGGGAAGTGATCCTGCCCCTCTGCTGTGCACTGCTGAGACCCCACCTGGAGTACTGCATCCAGTTCTGGAGCCCCTGGGACAAGAGAGCTCTGGAGGTGCTAGAAGGTGTCCAGAGAAGGGCCACAAGGATGATCAGAGGGCTGGAGCTGTTCTGCTGTGAGGAGAGACTGAGGGAGTTGGGGCTGTTCAGTCTGGAGAGGAGAAGGCTCCCAGGTGACCTTCTTGTAGCCTTTCAGTATTTGCAGGGGGCTACAGGAAAGCTGGGGAAGGACTAGGACTTTTAAGGTTGTCAGGTAATGATAAGACCTAAGAGGAATGGATCCAAGCTAGAAATGGGTAGCTTCAGGCTGGAGGTTAGGAAGAAGTTGTTCATCATGAGGGTGGTGAGAAACTGTCAGGGGTTGCCCAGGGAGGTGGTGAAAGCCTGATCCCTGGAGGTGTTTAAGATCAGGCTGGATGAGGCTGTGGACAACCTGCTCTAGTGTGAGGTGTCCCTGCCCATGGCAGGGGGGTTGGGACTGGATTGTCCTTGTGGTCCCTTCCAACCCTGACTGATTCTATGATTCTCTGATTCTGTGATTCTATGATTTTGCGATTCCATGATTCTGTGATTCCATGATTTTATGAAATGAACTCATCAAAACTGGTGAGTTTCATTCTGTCAGTTTATGGACAAAGGACTCTGTGTTTTTGGGTCCGATTTCTTCCCTGATGTCTGAGGTTTTGCTTTCCCTAACCCAGCCCATCCCTGGCAGTTCCCTGTTGGCACAATCTGCTGCCTTTCCCAGCACCCACTTTCCACAGCTGGCTTCTCCCACAGCTCCAGGGTAGCTTTCCTCTGAGGAATCTCCTGCTGGTGGAAGATCTTTATTAAAGAGGCTCCAGTTACAATTAGATTAAATAAAACAGAGTTTATTTGACATAGGGAGCAGAAAATGGAGAGAAAATCAAAGCAACTAAATGTAAGCGAAATAAATCCTAACTGCTACTTCAGCAGCCCAGCTGGCTAGAATAAGCCTCATAATTGCAAGGTATTGATTGAGTAGGACTAACAATCTTCCATCTCCTTGATGTTTCTGTGGCTAGTTTCAGTAACCATTTGAGTCTGGTAGTTCAGAAGTCCTTTCAGTCTGCTGTGGCAGGGGGGTTGAACTTGATTATGTCTTTGGGTCCCTTCCAACCCCTGACATCCTGTGAGCCTGTGAACAGAAATGAGCAAAGCATTTCTCTTCCTCTGATGGGTATTTCATCCAGCTTTTTCCTCCTTATTTAATACTCCTGGGACAGTATCTTTCTTTTCTTGCCTGATAATGTTCACTTTGCTCTATGAGACCACACCTAGAGTCCTATGTGCAGTTCTGGAGCCCCCAACACAAGAAGGACATGGAAGTGTTGGAGCCAGTCCAGAGGAGGCCACGAAGATGCTCAGAGGGCTGCAGCAGCTCTGCTGTGAGGACAGGCTGAGAGAGTTGGGGCTCTGCAGCCTGGAGAAGAGAAGGCTTCCAGGAGACATTAGAGTGGCCTTCCAGGATCTGCAGAGGGCTCCAGGAGGGCTGGGGAGGAACTATTGACAAAGTTTTGTAATGACAGGAGGAGAAGGAATGGGTTTAAAGGGACAGAGGGGAGACTGAAAGTGGAGGTTAGGAAGAAGTTGTTTGCAGTGAGGGTGTTGAGACACTGGCACAGGTTGCCCAGGGAGGTGTTCAAGGCCAGGTTGGATGAGGCCTTGAGTGACCTGTTCTAGTGGGAGGTGTTCCTATGGCTGGGGGTTGGAAGTGGCTGAGCTTTGAGGTCCCTTCCAACCTAAACCATTCTCTGATTCCACCTACAGCATCACAGAATTTACATTCAAGCCAATACACTGTAAGATCTAGTATTAATATATCAGTCAATATTTTAGCATCTCTCAACGCATTCATATGTTCAATACATGAGACATTGCTGCTGCTTTAGTAGTTTAACAGCTGATTATCAGTCTCAGAGTTCACATCCAGTTCACAGCAGCACAGAGGTAATTCCTGATGCAAAGTGACGTGTCTCCTCCCCAGGGCTCCAGCAGGTGTGCCTGCTGCTCGGATGGGAAGACAGTGCCAGCACAGCTCAGAACAACAAAGCACAGGGTAAAAATCTCTTGAGGACACCAGATTTTCTGAGCCTTACTTTACATTACACAGAATCACAGAACCACAGGGTCTGGAAGGGACCTCCAAAGCTCAGACAGTCCAAGCCCTCTGCCAGGGCAGGAGTACCTACAGCAGATCACACAGAACACATCCAGGCAGGTCTGGAACATCTCCATAGAGGAAGACTCCACAACCCACCTGGGCTGCCTGTGCCAAGCTTCTGTCACCCTCGCAGGAAAAAAATTCCTCCTCATGTTTCCATGGAACTTTCTATGCCTCAAGTCCCACCCATTGCTCCTTGTCCTGGCACTGGGCATCACCCAGCAGAGCCTGGCTCCAGCCTCTTGGCACTCACCTTTACATCTTTATAACCATTCCTGAGATTGCCCCAGCTCCCTCAGGCTCTCCCCACAAGGAAGATCTTCCGCTCCCTTTAGCATAGATGCATAGAATGGTTTAGGTTGGAAGGGACCTCAAAGCTCATCCAGTTCCAACCCCCACACGGTTCTCGGGCTCACAGGCTCATAGGATATTAGGGGTTGGAAAGGACCTCTGGAGACCTTTCAGTCCAACTCCCCTGCCACAGCAGGAGCAGAGACATCTGATGAGCTAAGCTACTGTAAAGATAACTGTTTGTTTTTCTCTAGAAATGAGTCTATGATTTGATTAGTGTTATGGTCATGCAGAGAGACAGAGCAGCATTCTGTTATTTTTATTCAGAAGCAGCATTCTTTATGGTTTAATATCTTACTCCAGTTATTTGAAGAAAGTTAAGACTCTGCACTGGCCAGGCAAACCACTCACTTTATCTCTCACCACCCTCTGCAGCTCAGAAAGTGAGGGCAGAATAATGTGGTGCCAGTGCACATTGCTGAGGCACAGGGAGGATGTAGCCAAAAAGCAAGCAGCTAATCTTGATGGCTAGAATGGACTGCCTGGGGAGGTGCTCACAGGATCACAGATCACAGGAAGTTAGGGGTTGAAAGGGACCTCTGGAGAGCTTCCAGTCCAACCCCTCTGCCAGAGCAGAAGCAGAGAATCCAGTGCAGGTCACACAGGAACACATCCAGACAGGGCTGGAAAGGCTCCAGAGAAGGAGACTCCACAACCTCTCTGGACAGCCTGTGCCAGGGCTCTTTCACCCTTACACTCTAGGAGTTCTTCCTCATGCTGAGGTGGAACTTGCTGTGCTGCAGTTTCCATCCCTTGCCCCTTGTCCTATGCCAAGGCACAAGTGAGCAGAGGCTGTCCCTGTCCCTTCCTTCCTGAACCCCAGCCCTCAGCTGTTTAGATCCATTGCTCATATCCCCTCTCAGCTTCCTCTGCAGACTAAGCATCCCCAGGGCTCTCAGCCTCCCCTCCTTAGTCAGCGCTCCAGGCCCTTTAGCATCCTTGCAGCCCTCCCTTGGACTCTCTCCAGCAGATCCCTGTCCTTCTTGGACCGGGGAGCCCAGAGCTGGATGCAATATTCCAGGTGGGGCCTCACTAGAAGACTGGAGTGGCATTTTCATTAAACTCTCTCTTTATACCAACCCAGGAAATTTTTTGGTGCATGAAACATTCCCTCCTGATTTGTGTGAGGAGAATGGCTGGTGAGAGTAGTCTGTCTTAAACCAGCAGTTTTAAAGTATTTTTCTTCCTGTTCTGAATGTAAAGGCACAAAAATGTTGTTTATCAGTCCTGTGTTTTGGGAAGGAAGAAGATTGACCTAATGGGCACCAGGCACCAGCTCCCAGTAAAGGAAAACCTGAAATACTGTGCAAGAAATGAACTTATCAAAACTTCCTTTGTTATCAACCAATTCACAGGGAAGGAGTCCTAAAGTCGTGGTTTTATACACTTCTTTTCTTCTCTGCCATTGCCTCCTGATTATTTGAAGCAGTTCATCCTGCTGCTACCATTTGGTTGTAATAAGCTTCACAGCATTTTTTCAATTAAGAAAAATAATCACTTCTGGTCCTTAATTTTCAGTGCTATCTCTCAAGTAATATCTCATCTATCTTACTCAGAGCTAATATGTTCACACCATTTTGGGTTCATAGAAATATTGATTCTGAGTCTGATATCATTTCCTAGATGAATGCCTGCTTCAGAGAAATCAGAGTAAATATCAGCACTGAAATTGAAGGGTTTTTTTTTGTTTTGTTTTTTTTTTTTTCTTTTTAATCATATGTTCAACAAACTGTTTACTTCTTCCAGCAATCTGAGTCTTGTTTAAGTAGAATAAGAGTTGCACTCACTGGTACTGGTTAGTGTGAAACAGAAGAGACTGAGGGCAGACCTCATGGCTGTCTACAGCTACCTGAAAGGAGGTTGTGGAGAGGTTGGTGCTAGTCTCTTCTTACAGGGAATTAGTGATAGAACTAAAGGGAATGACCTCAAGCTGCCACTGAATAGGTTTAGACTGGACATTAGAAACCATTTTTTTTAATGACAAGAGTGGTCAGGCACTGGAATGTGCTGTCCAGGGAGGTGGTGGAGTCCCTAAGCCTGGATGTGTATCAAAGTGGATTGGCTGTGGTGCTTAAGGCTATGGTTTGAGAGCAGACTTGAGGAGAGGAACTTGGGGTTGCTGGTGGAAGAGAAGCTCAATGTGAGCTGTCAATGTGCTCTGACAGCCCAGAGAGCAGCCAGAGCCTGGGCTACAGCAAGAGCAGTGTGGGCAGCAGGGCAAGGGAAGTGATCCTGCCCCTCTGCTGTGCACTGCTGAGACCCCACCTGGAGTACTGCATCCAGTTCTGCAGCCCCTGGGACAAAAGGACTCTGGAGGTGCTAGAAGGTGTTCAGAGAAGGGCCACAAGGATGATCAGAGGGCTGGAGCTGCTCTGCTGTGAGGAGAGACTGAGGCAGTTGGGGCTGTTCAGTGTGGAGAGGAGAAGGCTCCCAGGTGACCTTATCTTTGCCTTTCAATATCTGAAGTGGGTTATGAGAAAGTTGGGGAGGGACTTTTTAGGCTGTCAGTAAGTGATAGGACCTAAGAGGAATGGATCCAAGCTAGAAATGGGTAGATTCAGCCTGGAGGTTAGGAAGAAGTTGTTCATCATGAGGGTGGTGAGAGCCTGGCAGGGGTGGAGGTGGAGAGCCCTGGGAGGTGGTGGAAGCCTGATCCCTGGAGGTGTTTAAGGCCAGGCTGGATGAGGCTGCGGACAGCCTGCTCTAGTGTGAGGTGTCCCTGCCCATGGCAGGGAGGTTGGAACTGGATAATCCTTGTGGTCCCTTCCAACCCTGANTCTGTGATTCTGTGATTTTTAAGGAAATGCTGAAACTCCAGGAAATTTCACCTAAAATCCTCATAGAGCCTAGAAAAAAAAAAAAATTTAAAAAAAAATCTTGTCCTTTTTGCAGATTTTGATTTTTAATGAGCATAGTTCTAATTTTGATCAGATGAGTATCATGCCAGAGATCAGTTTGAGCCTAACACAAGGACTGAACTGAACTCTTCTGTGTGCCTGTGAAGAGCATCAGAGTGCTGTTTGCAACAAAATAGGTGTTCTAGGTGAGAATGGAGAAATCAAACACATATACCAACAATTCAATTACATGTTAGAGTGCATCTTTTATTTTTCAATGGGGGTGGGGGGGGGAGAAAAAATACTATTTAAAACCAACAAAAGGTAGGGGCAAAAAATGCAGTAAATATCCTCATTTTTTCTGGATTTAATTTTCTACTTTACCTCTCTCTGCACTGTAAATCATTCTACTTATCATATTTAGAGCTTTGGATGAGGAATACTTTTGAAAAGCAGACAATTCCCTCTGTGATTCACAGGGCAGTTTGCTGGTTCAAATGCAAATGTAATACACTGCAACAATTTCAGACTCTCCCTTTTGCATTGATTCTAAGTGCAGTTTCTCTTTTTTTTTTTTTTCCATGTGTACCTACAGAGATGTTATAAAAGTTCTCTTACTCAGCTGCCTGTTAACTATAGATATGTACACAAATCTATCTCCATACACAAATAAATGGACATATATATTTCATAGGATCACAGAATGTCAGGGGATCGAAGGGACCTTGAAAGATCATCTGGTCCAGCCCCATCACCCAGATGGCATCATCTCCCAGAGCAGATCACACAGGAACACATCCAGGTAGGTTTGAATATCTCCAGAGAGGGAGACTCCACAACCCCCCTGAGTAGCCTGTGCCAGAGATCTGTCACCCTCACAGAGCACTGAGGCTCTTCCTCAGGGACCAGAAGGATCATCCAGCTCCAAACGTCCCTGCCATGCCAGGGACACCTCACACTAGATCAGGCTGTCCACAGCCTCATCCAGCCTGGCCTTAAAACACCTCCAGGAATCAGGCTTCGACAACCTCCCTGGGCAACCCCTGCCAGGCTCTCACCACCCTCATGATGAACAACTTCTTCCTAACATTCGGCCTTAAGCTACCCATTTCTAGCTTGGATCCATTCCCTCCAGTCCTATCACTCCCTGACAGCCTAAAAAGTCTCCCCCCCAGCTTTCTTATAGCCCCCTGCAGATACTGAAATGCCACAAGAAGTTCACCTGGGAGCCTTCTCCTCCCCAGACTGAACAGCCCCAACTCCCTCAGTCTCTCCTCACAACAGAACAGCTCCAGCCCTCTGCTCATCCTCATGGCCCTTCTCTGAACACCTTCCAGCACCTCCAGAGTCCTCTTGTCCTAGTGGCTCCAGAACTGGATGCAGTACTCCAGGTGGGGTCTCAGCAGTGCACAGCAGAGGGGCAGGATCACTTCCCTTGCCCTGCTGCCCACACTGCTCTTGCTGCAGCCCAGGCTCTGGTTGCTTTCTGGGCTGCCAGAGCACACTGCTGGCTCATATTGAGCTTTTCATC
>WBNM01007927.1:0-11976 GCA_013399055.1 Ramphastos sulfuratus
GCTTATTCTGTGATACTGTGATAGGATAGACCTCATGGAGCAGGTTCAGTGAAGGCCCAGGAAAAAGATCATTGGCCTGGAATGTCTCTGCTACAAGGACAGGCTAGCTGTTCAGCCTGGGAAAGAGAAGGCTCCAAGGAGACCAAATAGCAGCCTTCCAGTACCTGAAGGGGGCCTCTAAGAAGGCTGCAGAAGGACTGTTTGCAAAGGCCTGCAGTGATAGGACAAGGGGCAACTATTTGAAATGAGAAAGGAGAGGAGATTGAAATTGGATGTTTGGAACAAGTTCTTTACCATGAGGGTGATGGAATACTGGAAGAGGTTGCCCAATGAGGTAATTGAGGCCCCATCCCTGGAGATACTCAAGGGCAGGCTGGAGAAAGCTCTGAGCAACCTGCTCTAGTGGAGCATGTCCCTGCTGGCTGCAGGGAGGTTAGACTAGATGAGCTTTGGAGGTCACTTCCAACCCAAACTATTTTATTATTCTATGATTTTAATATGGTTTTTGTTAGTATTTACTACTACGTTCCTTAATGCAGTGGTTCTATGAATCATAGAATCATAGAATGGTAAGGTTGGAAGGGACCTCAAGGATCATCCAGTTCCAACCCCCTGCCATAGGCAGGGACACCTCCCACTAGTACAGCTCACTCAAGGCCTCCTCCAACCTGGCCTTGAACACCTCCAGGGAGGTTGTGGAGCACAGATTGTGGATCAAAGATCACGTTGGGTGATTCTGTGCTCCACAACCTCCCTGGGCAACCTGTGCCAGTGTCTCACCACCCTCACTGCAAACAACTTCCTCCTAACATCCAGTTTAAACCTCAATGAAATAAGTAATAACTCCATGATGAGTCAATAATTGGTTAAAAATTTATTTCAAACTGGCTTTTACCTGTGGTCAACTCTTAAAATATTATGTACAGTCCTATACATGTTTGGTCTGTGTTTCATTGTATTCAGAAATGCATCTCTAAATAGGAGGCTGGGCACATAATGTGCTTCTTAGCTGGCCTAAAAATTTCAGTCCTTCTGCTGAAACACCAGGAGATGAGATTCATTTTATTTTCTCTTTCTAGACAATTAGGCACTTCTTAGATGAAATATGGGAAATTAGTTTTGACTGATTTGATTTCATAAACCAATATTACATTCAATCTCAGTTTCCATTTATCTCCAAGCATTAATTACTCTTTCAAATTTGTGCAAAAGTTCTTCATTATACTTAGGTCAAACTGGCAGATCTCTGATTTTCAGGATTACATTTTGCCTGCTCTCAGATATTGTTACTGTAATGCTGTTCTTGCTGCTGTACCATCCCCACTTTGACATATTCAGTAGAATTTCTTGCTGCCAACTATGGGACTTTGTGTACTAGTTCTTTCCATTATTATGCAATGCACATTATTCTGTCTCTCCAGACTCAACACAGGAACTTTGTGTCCACCTGAGATGGACAGACACATTCATCACATTTCCTATAATCAACTGGGGAGACAACAGAAGCTGGTGCCAACCTTCTCTTTGAGGCCAAACTTCTTAACAGCCCATTCTCTTACTTCCCCAGATGTCGAGGGCCACAAAGATGCTCAGAGGGCTGCAGCAGCTCTGCTGTGAGGACAGGCTGAGAGAGTTGGGGCTCTGCAGCCTGGAGAAGAGAAGGCTTCCAGGAGACCTTAGAGTAGCCTTCCAGGATCTGAAGGGGGCTACAGGAAGGCTGGGAAGGGACTATTTACAGGGTCTTGCAATGACAGGAACTAGGGGCAATGGGTTTAAACTGGCAGAGGGGAGATTGAAACTGGATGTTAGGAGGAAGTTTTTGCAGTGAGGGTGGTGAGACACTGGCACAGGTTGCCCAGGGAGGTTGTGGCTGCTCCCTCCCTGGAGGTGTTCAAGGCCAGGTTGGAGGAGGCCTTGAGTGAGCTGTACTAGTGGGAGGTGTCCCTGCCTATGGCAGGGGGTTGGAACTGGATGATCTTTGAGGTCCCTTCCAACCTTACCATTCTATGATTCTATGATTTTATGACATCCATAGCTCTTCCCTTGCCCACTGCTGCAGTCACTCCATCACAGAAGGCCACTAGGCTAGCCAGGCAGGACTTGCTGTTGGTGAAGCCACACTGGCTGTCTCAAATCAAATCATGTGCCTTAATAGCATAGCTTCTAGGAGGACCTTCCCAGGCACAGAAGTGAGGTGACAGGTCTGTAGTTCCCAGGGTCCTCCTTCCTACCTTTACAAACAAATGTGTGCAGTGATTCCCATTTTCCAGACACCAGGGACTTCACCTGAGTTCAATGATTTTCCAAATATTATGGAGAGTGGCTTGGCAACTACATAAGAACATTCCAGAACAGTGTTTTAATTGTTCTCTGCTGTCCTGCTTCCTTTCCTTGTAGAGGTACTCCCTTTCTTCACTCACTCAGCTCTGTCTGATCCCAATCTCTCCTTCATTTGTGAAAATTCTTCACTTCTATTTTTCCTTCACCTGTTCCATAATTCTGGGTTTCTTTAGCACCCATCCTCCTTCTTAGCTTAGTCTTCATCCCAATATGTACCCAGTTCTAAGTGCTGATCAGCACTCATGGGTCATGTTTTGCTCATTCACTCATCTTTGCCCTTTCTTCATCATCTTCATTTATTACTCACAGTACTGCACTCATCTCTTTTAACACTTCCAAAACATTTCACTTCCCTCATTTAAAAGATAATTTATTGAAGATTTCCTGCCAAAACACATTTCGTATATAATACTGAGTCTATTCTTCATCCTAAAACCTCTGTTAGCATCTCAGAGGAAGTTTTCTTCAAGGAAAATTGTGCTGATTAGGCAGTACTTATTGTTCTCTGCTGCTTGAGCCCTGCAGTCCTAGAATTAATTGTTTCTATAATTCTCAACTTCTTGGTTAATCATGCACAAATTTTATTCTACTGAATAAAGCAAGTGAAAAGTTTCCCAGGCTGGTGTGCCTGATTTACTATCACTCCCTCTCCATGCACACTAGATCATGGGTTGGACTAATTCTAATCACAGAGTCATAGAATCATAGAATGGTAAGGTTGGAAGGGACCTCAAGGATCATCTAGTTCCAACCCCCTGCCATAGGCAGGGACACCTCCCACTAGTACAGCTCACTCAAGGCCTCCTCCAACCTGGCCTTCAACCCCTCCAGGGAGGGAGCAGCCACAACCTCCCTGGGCAACCTGTACCAGTGTCTCACCACCCTCACTGGAAAGAACTTGCTCCTAACATCCAGTCTAAATCTCCCCTCTGCCACTTCAAACCCATTGCCCCTTGTCCTGTCATTGCAAGACCTTGTCAATAGTCCCTCCCCAGTATTCCTGTAGCCCCCTTCAGATACTGGAAGGCTACTCTAAGGTCTCCTGGAAGCCTTCTCTTCTCCTGTGAGGTTTTAACAGCCAAGGTCTTTGCTCCACAAGGGATAGAAGTGCTCATCATGGATTTAAACAGGATTTAGTAGCACAGGTTCAAATTCATGATTTTGAGAACTTGAAACTTAAATGCTGCCTAACTCAGCAACTGACAGAGCTTCATAATGCCTCAGGTTTTAATTTTTAATTTCTCAAACACCTCAACACAGGAAGGACATGGACCTGATGGAGAGTGTGCTGGTTTGAGCCTTATTGGTATATTTTTATGAAAAGAATTAGATTATAGGCTGAGAAAAGAAANTAGGGGACTGGAATAGCTCTAATACAAGGACAGGCTGAGGAAGCTGGGATTGTTCAGCCTGGAGAAGAGAAGGCTCCAGGGAGACCTAATATGACTTTCCAGTACCTGAAGGGAGCCTACAAGAAGGCTGCAGAGGGACTGTTTGCAAAGGGCTGCAGTGACAGGACAAGGGGCAAGGGTTTGAAATGAGATGAGATTTAGATTGGGTGTTAGGAACAAGTTCTTTGCCACAAGGGAGGTGGAACACTGCAACAGGTTGCCCATGGAGGTGGTTGAGGCTCCATCCCTGGAGATCTTCAGGGTCAAGCTGGACAAGAGTTTGAGCAAGCTGATGCAGTGGAGGCTGTCCCTGCTTATGGCTGGGGGTCGGACAAGAACAACTGAAATAATTCTATGCTTCTGTGAGTCTATCTTCCTGGCCCTACAAGTAACAGCAAGTTGGACACTGTTAACCAACTATCTGATCACCTTCAAGGATGCACTGGGTGAACAGACTTAGTGATTGATGTACAATATGAGAAGATTGGATTTGTGTGGACAGATGATATTGGTGGTTTAGCAGCAATAATGCTGTTACCAGAATAATATGCAGCTTCTGCCATAGAGGATTGAAGAACAACTAAAGAATAGAGACAGTTATGAATGATTGAAGGACTGGAAAATATTGCCTGCAATGAAATCCTCTATATTTCATAGAATCATAGGATGCTAAGGTTGGAAGGAGACCTCAAAGATCATCCAGTTCCAACCCCCTGCCATAGGCAGGGACACCTCCCACTAGCACAGCTCACTCAAGGCCTCCTCCAACCTGGCCTTGAACACCTCCAGGGAGGGAGCAGCCACAACCTCCCTGGGCAACCTGTGCCAGTGTCTCACCACCCTCACTGCAAACAACTTCCTCCTAACATCCAGTCTAAATCTCCCCTCTGCCAGTTCAAACCCATTGCCCCTTGGCCTGGTTTTAGTTTAACCAAAACCAACCAAACAAACAGAAAAATAAAAAACCTCAACCCAACAAAAGAGATAAAAAAGAAAATAAATGTTTGATTATGTGCTGTAAATTCTAATTTGAGTAACAATCTGATTGTAGCTGGCTCATCAGCCTTGGAGATAAAGACAAAAGAAGACCTGGTGAGTGCAAATTGAAGGAAGTTCAGATTCAGAAATAAAAGAAGGTGAAGATTTTAAGAGAAAGGATAATTACCCACTGAGATAACCCAACTAAGATTATTGTTAGGTGCACTGCTAGGTTGCTGAGGTTTGTTTGCTTTTAAAATGTTCTTTTGTGTAAGGAATGTTTAATTCAAGAAAATCTATTCAGGAAAGCCTTGTGGCATGTATTATTCAAGAGTTCAGAACAGATGATGGTGATGATGATGATAATAATAATGTAGATCTAAGATCTATTCTGAGTGGAAGCCCAAGTGTATTTAACCCACAATTATTTTGCCACTGGCTTGATTTCATTGTCACTTTCGATTCTATTAAAAATTTTTTCATCACACCAAATTTACTGGTAAAAATAGGCATAGAACACAAGCCTCAGCTGATGCAAAAGAGGTTATTTATTAAATAATTACAAGGAAAGAAGGAAGCCTTTGCTGAATATGACTGAAATCCTGCCCATTTTCAGAGCAGTGTAGCACAACTGTGCCAGGGCAGCTGCCCATGGCTCAAGTTCAGGCAAGGGATCTGGTCAAAGACAGTACTCCAAGAATAAAAGGTTTGCCAGGGCTTTTGTGAGCCAAATTTCTTTGAACCTGACTACAGAACACCACCACAGTTACACTGGCACAACAGAAAACAGCTGATTGTGCCAGTGTGGCATGATAGGCAACTCTCCTTTTGACAGGGGGAAAGGGGAACTTCTAAAGCCAGCTTCACCAGCAAAAACTGTGTTTCATGTATCTATTTCCTACTGCAGGATAACAGAGAGAATTAGACAATACTGGTACCTGGATATTGCTAGGCTTGTTAAGACAATAGTTTTTTTTCAGTGCATTATATCTGAGATGTTCTCCTCCAGTTTGTTAATGAGTGATGAAGTGCTTTTACCAGAGGATAGTTTTGATGCAAGCCACAAGCTCACATTACATTTGCTAATAGCTGTACTTCACATTTCCAGCCTTTAAAGCAAACAATGGAGTCTTAATGGCATACTTCTTTCTGGAGCTTAGCCTCTCTCATGCTCTCTGGAATATTGCCTGACAAATTTGGTGGCTTCTTATGATACAGTCAGCGACAGTGGACAAGGGAAGGGCAACTGCTGGCATCTGCCTGGACCTGAGTAAGGCATCTGACTCTGTCCCACATGGCATCCTGGTCACCAAGCTGGAAAAACATGGACTGGATGGGTGGAGCACTGCTGGGTAAGGAATTGGCTGGATGGTGGCACACAGAGAGTGGTGATCAAGGGCACAATGTCCACCTGGAGACCAGTGCCAAGTGGGATCCCTCAGGGGTCAGTGCTGGGACCAGTGCTGTTTGACATCTTTGTCAGTGCCATGGACAGAGGAATCAGTGCAGCCTCAGCAAGTGTGCAGATGACACCAAGCTGTGTGGCACAGGAGACTTGCTAGAGGGCAGGGATCCATCCAGAGGGACCTGCATAGGCTGCAGAGGTGTGCCCAGGCCAACCTCATGACATTCAACAAGGCCAAGTGTAAGGTCCTGCACCTGGGTAGGCACAATCCCAAGCACAACTCCAGGCTGGGTGGGGAATGGCTGAGAGCAGCCCTGAGGAACAGGCCCTGGGGGTCTGGGGTGATGAAAAGCTCAAGATGAGGCTGCAGTGTGAGTGCAGCCCAGACAGCAACTGTGTGCTGGGCTGCAGCAAGAGCAGTGTGGGCAGCAGGGCAAGGGAGGGGATTCTGCCCCTTTGCTCTGCTCTCCTCAGACCCCACCTGGAGTCCTGTGTGCAGTTCTGGAGCCCCCAGCACAGGAAGGACATGGAAGTGTTGGAGCGGGTCCAGAGGAGGCCACGAAGATGCTCAGAGGGCTGCAGCAGCTCTGCTGTGAGGACAGGCTGAGAGAGTTGGGGCTCTGCAGCCTGGAGAAGAGAAGGCTTCCAGGAGACCTTAGAGTAGCCTTCCAGGATCTGAAGGGGGCTACAGGAAGGCTGGGGAGGGACTATTGACAAGGTCTTGCAATGACAGGACAAGGGGCAATGGGTTTGAACTGGCAGAGGGGAGATTGAAACTGGATGTTAGGAGGAAGTTGTTTGCAGTGAGGGTGGTGAGACACTGGCACAGGTTGCCCAGGGAGGTTGTGGCTGCTCCCTCCCTGGAGGTGTTCAAGGCCAGGTTGGAGGAGGTCTTGAGTGAGCTGTGCTAGTGGGAGGTGTCCCTGCCTATGGCAGGGGGTTGGAACTAGATGATCCTTGAGGTCCCTTCCAACCTTACCATTCTATGATTCTATGATTCTATGATACTATGCACTGTATATTACACTCAGCAGTCATCACTGAGTGGAGCAGGACTTTTTTCCTTGGTGTTTAAGAATACTTCTTTCTGGAGTGTAGCCTCTCTCCTGCACTGTACATTACACTCAGCAGTCATCACTGAGGGGGAGCAGGACTCTTTTTTTTGTTGGTGTTTAAGACTCAGTGAGATGCTGACTCAGAGACATGCCTTCCTCACTCATCAGCCCTTTGCTTAGATCTCTACATCCATTTAAAGAATACTTGATTCTTTACATGGCAACATGACTTTTGAATATTACCCCAATAGCACTTACACTGTGCTTCAAAACAGCATCCATCCACAGTTTTGTCTTACAAAGACCATTTATTTTTAGCACCCAGCCCAGAGCATGCTTTAATGCCCACATTTCATGTTGTATCTATCTTTGACTTGTGCCCTGGAGAAGCCCCCAGTTAAGGCAAAGTTCATCCAAATGTTCCTTTTAGCATTTCTGAACTGGTATGCTATTTTTAGAGAGGATTTATTATTCCCTCATCTAGCTGCTATATTTTGATCTGCTGCTAACAGGCCTCAAGTCAGCAATAATATGTCATATCCTGAAAAAAAAAAAAAAAAGAGGAGAGAAACAGTGAAAAGGAGACTTAGCTGTGTACTTATATTCACACAACACATGCAGGACAGAGACATTCAGCTAAAAATGCCTTGAAGATTCCAGGTAAATAGCTAAAACAACTCTGGGTTGCATTGCAGGAAGGACATGGAAGTGTTGGAGCAGGTCCAGAGGAGGCCACCAAGATCCTGAGTACTGCAGCAGCTCTGCTATGAGGACAGGCTGAGAGAGTTGGGGCTCTGCAGCCTGGAGAAGAGAAGGCTTCCAGGAGACCTTAGAGTAGNGTCCCAGATTTGCCACCAACACTAAATAGACTGGGACAGGTAGATGCATTTTGCTTTGACTGTTGAGTTGTTCACAAGCAATATCAGCACAACCACATTTTGTATGTTTTGAGTAGCTCCTAGCTTGTTAGGATGAGTTATTGCTGATTTTCCACCTGATGTTTCTTGTTTGCACAGTGCAGAATGAAGCTGAAAGCCCATGGGAGTTGTTTTTTTTCGTTACTCTAAGTTCCCATTACCAGTAATGAACATTAACAAATCTCTTGTCTGGGATATTAAAAGAAAGTTGAGGGCTACATTACCATGGAAACACAACTTCCAGCCCCCTCAAGCACATGATTGCTCCAAGCCATGACAGGTGAAGCCCTGGTAGCAGGAGGGCCTGATACAATGGATCTGCTGAAAATGCAGGCATGAAATTTTGGTCAAACTTAGATTCAGTGGCGTTTTCATCATGGAATTTGATTTTTTGAAGTATAAAACTAACACCTAAAAGGACAAAGCAGCTCAATGAGCTTTTATGTGTTAATGTCAATTTCAGTGTCATGCAGCACCCCAGAACCTTACAGAATCATAGAATCATAGAATGGTAAGGTTGGAAGGGACCTCAAGGATCATCTAGTTCCAACCTCCTGCCATAGGCAGGGACACCTCCCACTAGCACAGCTCACTCAAGGCCTCCTCCAACCTGGCCTTCAACACCTCCAGGCAGGGAGCAGCCACAACCTCCCTGGGCAACCTGTGCCAGTGTCTCACCACCCTCACTGGAAAGAACTTCCTCCTAACATCCAGTTTCAATCTCCCCTCTGCCAGTTCAAACCCATTGCCCCTTGTCCTGGCATTGTAAGACCTTGTCAATAGTCCCTCCCCAGCCTTCCTGTAGCCCCCTTCAGATACTGGAAGGCTACTCTAAGGTCTCCTGGAAGCCTTCTCTTCTCCAGGCTGCAGAGCCCCAACTCTCTCAGCCTGTCCTCATAGCAGAGCTGCTGCAGCCCTCTGAGCATCTTGCTGGCCTCCTCTGGACCCACTCCAACAGTTCCATGTCCTTCCTGTGCTGGGGGCTCCAGAACTGCACACAGGACTCCAGATGGGGTCTGAGGAGAGCAGAGCAAAGGGGCAGAATCCCCTCCCTTGCCCTGCTGCCCACACTGCTCTTGTTGCAGCCCAGCACACAGTTGCTGTCTGGGCTGCACTCACACTGCAGCCTCATCTTGAGCTTACCACAGGTCTGTTCTTTTTTATTTTAGGGCTTTGCACAAGCACACACTGGAAGCTTATATGGCTTGCAAATAACACAAACAAAATACAGGGGGGAAAAAAAGCCTTGTTTGACCACATCAGTCACACCACCAAAATTCAAGCTGCTCACTGAGTCCATGTCCAGCTGATCCTAAGGATACAGAGAGAATCAGCACTGGAGTCAAAAGCTGAACCTGCATTGCCCATGTGCCACTGTTGCCTCAGCAACAACCCCCTCCTATCTTTCTCAAGCAGGTGTGCACCTCCTCTTCTGCTGCTCAGGTGTTTTTCACAAGAACAGATTTCACTACATATTTAAACCCTGCCAGCATCACTATTTTCACTCCTCCATAAGGGAAGACTACAACCAAAGTTCTTCATGAATGTCTCATAAATTATTGTTACATTCACATGCCAGGTACACAGGGTGGTGACAGAAAAGGTGTTGAAACACTCTTATTTCAACACTTTCTCTGCTGTTATACTTACCAGTTCCACATTTTGCTCACTGGGAAGTTCAGCTTTCACCAGGCATTATTACTCCAAAGAGATCACCTTGTGAAAGGCTGCTTCCAGAACTTGAGCATCCCTCAGACATAAAACCAGAAAGTATCTTGTTTAGGAATAGCTTCAAAGTCTTTTGCTGCTGTTGAATCTATTCCTAATCTATTCAACACTGCAAAATTAGCCTTCAAAGTGCTCCCTAGACCTAAATCATCCCAGGCTGCTGTTGACTCTATTCCTAATCTACTCAACACCGCAAAATTCGCCTTCAAAGTGCTCCATAGACCTAGATCATCCCAGGCTGCTGTTGAATCTATCCCCAATCTACTCAACACAGCAAAATTAGCCTTCAAAGTGCGCCATAGACCTAAATCATCCCAGGCTGCTGTTGACTCTATTCCTAATCTACTCAACACCGCAAAATTCGCCTTCAAAGTGCTCCATAGACCTAGATCATCCCAGGCTGCTGTTGAATCTATCCCCAATCTACTCAACACAGCAAAATTAGCCTTCAAAGTGCGCCATAGACCTAAATCATCCCAGGCTGCTGTTGACTCTATTCCTAATCTACTCAACACAGCAAAATTAGCCTTCAAAGTGCTCCATAGACCTAAATCATCCCAGGCTGCTGTTGAATCTATTCCTAATCTACTCAACACAGCAAAATTAGCCTTCAAAGTGCTCCCTAGTCCTAGGACATCCCAAGCTGCTGTTGAATCTATTCCTAATCTATTCAACACTGCAAAATTAGCCTTCAAAGTGCCCCCTAGTCCCAGGACATCCCAGGCTGCTGTTGAATCTATTCCTAATCTACTCAACACAGCAAAATTAGCCTTCAAAGTGCTCCCTAGTCCTAGGACATCCCAGGCTTTGGAAAGAACTGCAGCATGTAGATATGCTTCTGGGGACAGAGACTGGAGCTACCCAATACACACTCAACACTTAGCAAGACTGAGTCCAGCACAACCATTCAAATGACACTGTTAGAAATCTCATTCTGTTTGCTTTTCTGTTTGTTTGGCTTGGCTTTGTTTGTTTGTTTCTTTGTTCTAAACACACATTTGCCATTGTTTACAAGCACAGATTGCACAGTGTGCATATTATTTCTTAAATCATCTGCAAATGTTCTCCCTGGGGAAAGAGAAGAACTGCACAGAATGGTAGGCAACCAGTGCTGCTTCCAGCACTTTCAAGAGGTTTCAGGAGCACAGTAGTAGAGGAGAGTATTGACACTGTTGACTTCAACAGAAACATCCCAGCAGTACCCAAACACTCCTGCATGAGTGCTACCAGCAAGCTTTAGCAGAGGAGGTGAATTGAAGATCAGGAGGTAGAATTTCCTGAGTCTTACCTGCTTACTGTGCTGTCAGGAAAGAAATGCAGAAATTCAACTGGATGACTGCACAACTGTCTCATCATTGGGGTCCTGTAAGGAGATGTTCTGCTTAAAATCTAGTGAGGACTTTGCTTCCTGGAAGGCACACATGTATGTGAGCCAGCTGATGGTCACATCCCTTCCAAGCACAATTCTGCTCACCCACAGAACTTCCTAACACAACTATTTTTCTCACCAAAATGCTAAACACTTCATTCTGGGGGCAGCCCATGATGCCTAAAACATCTGCCTCAGATTTCTGTGCTCTTGCTAGTGCTGCAGAGGGAATGTCACCTGGACTGAGGTGAAGTGTCCATGCAGAGTACAAGCAACTGGTAAGAAATCTCAGTTGCTCATCCACTTGTGACCCAGACTGCTCTGCTAAAGATGAGAAACTAATGCACCAGGGTTGCTGCTCTATGTCTTTTGTGCTTCAGTCCAGTAATTGAAGCAGTGACCCACAAAGTGAAAATCACTGAAGATTATCCCAGGATTATAAGTAGTTCCTTATATTATAGAATCATAGAATCAAAGAATGGTGCAGGACCTTACACTTGGCCTTGTTGAATTTCATGAGGTTGGCCTGGGCACACCTCTGCAGCCTGTGCAGGTCCCTCTGGATGGATCCCTGCCCTCTAGCAAGTCGACTGTGACACACAGATTGGTGCCATCTGCAAACTTGCTGAGGCTGCACTGATTCCTCTGTCCATGGCACTGACTAAGATGTCAAACAGCACTGGTGCCAGCACTGACCCTTGAGGGACGCCACTTGGCACTGGTCTCCAGGTGGACATTGTGCCCTTGATCACCACTCTCTGTGTGCCACCATCCAGCCAATTCCTTGTCTAGC
>WBNM01007928.1:0-29890 GCA_013399055.1 Ramphastos sulfuratus
CATGTTGTTCAAGGCCTGATTCAACCTGGCTTTGAACTACCTCCAGGGATAAGTCATCCACAACCTCCCTGGGCAACGTGTGCCAGTGTCTCACCACCCTCACTCCTACTAAAGCTGATTGCTCAAGGCCCCATCCAACCTGGCTTTGAACGCTTCCAGGGCTGCAGCCTCCACCAGTGAGCAAGAAGTGAAGCTGGCAGTTAGCAATGAGACTACACACAAAAGGCAGAAAGAGGTGAGTGGCTCTGACCTCGTTTACGGCCACGTAGTATCGCTGCTGCTGGAACTGAGGCGAGTTATCGTTCCTGTCTCTCACCACAATCCGCACTTCGTGGTTGATGATGGTGCCAACCTTTCTGTTGACACACTGCACTTGCACCACAATGGACTGAATGGACATTGGAGGCTGGAAAAGAAAGTACAGGTTTATCAGTAACACTCTAAACCTGAATGCGCAGCCACGGTTTAGCTGATGCTCGCAGAATCCATTTGGTTGGGAAAGACCTCTAAGATCATCGAGTCCAACTGACAACCCAACCCCACCATGGCCACTAAACCATGGCCCCAGGAGCCATGGCCACATCTTTCTTGAACACCTCCAGGAAGGGGACTCCACCTCCTCCCTTGGCACCCTGTGCCAATCCCTGACCACTCTCGCAGCGATGAAATTTTTCCCAATCTCCAACCTAACCCTGCCCAGGCACAATTTCAGGCCATTTTCCTCTCATTCTATCACCTGATATCAGAGAGAAGAGACCAACCCCCACCTCACTCCACTTTCCTTTCAGGGAGTGTAGAGAACACAGTGAGGTCTCCTCTCAGCCTCCTCATCTCCAAGTTAAACAACCCCAAGTCCCTCAGCTGCTCCTCACCAGCCCTTTCCTCCAGACCCTTCCCCAGCTTTGCTGCCCTTCCCTGCACCTGCTCCAGCCCCTCAATGTCCTTCTTGGAGTGAAGGGCCCAAAGCTGAACCCTGCATTGGAGATGGAGCTTCATCAGTACTGACTGCGGGGCCACGACTACTGTCCTACTCCTGCTGGCCACACTATTCCTCATCCAGGCGAAAATACTGGTGGACTTCTTGGCCACCTGAGCACACTTCTGGCTGACCTTCATCTGGCTGTCAACCAGCACCCCAAAGTCCTCTGCCCCAAGCCTGCTCCAATTCACATTGCTCACCCAGAGCCCACCAGCCTGCCTGCGTTACGCTAAATTGTTCAATGTCTGGAATGAAATCTTTCTCTGAGAGCATCCTGACTACAAGACATGCTGGTGATATTTCAAGCAGATCTAAACATCTCAAAGCTGCATTTTGCAGCCCCAGCTTTGTCAGCTGTATGTGCAAACCCCAACATTAAAATCCCCAGCACGATTTGCCCTTCACACTTCCCCCGAGAACAGCGACAAAAACCCCACCACATCTTCTGAACACTTTCTGATTATTGAAAGGCACCTAGAAAATGTCACACATTTTAACCTTCCCTTTATTCTTATTGGAATTGAAAGGTCAAGTCAGGAATAAATTCTATGTGCTACCCCTTACATTTACCAAGTAATTTAGAAACAACTTGGTCACCTTTAAGTGGAGACAATCCATAGTCCAGTTGGTTTTACTCCAGTGAACATCATAATATTGAAATAAAAACTCCCAGCCTTGATGAATGGGTAAAGAAATTGAAGCTTGACAGGCTACCATGAGCTAATAGAGCAATTCCTAGGTGGATAAAACACAAGGCACCTTTGCCTGACATGGAAATTCATGAGACTGCCATTGACATGCAGCATTCCAGCATGGCTTCCATTCACCCCTCCCTGCAGGTGTTCAAGACCAGCTTGGATAAGGCCTTAAGAGTCCTGGTTCAGTGGAAGGTGTCTCTGCCCCTGGTGGGGGTGTGTGGGTGTATTGGAACTAGATGATCTTTAAGGTCCCTTCCAATCCATTCTATGACTCACTCTGTTGCCAACATGGCAAGTGCCAGCTGAAGCAACAGCCTGGCACATAAAATGATGATTGTGTCTCTAACACTCAGCAGAGAGTGAGAAAGCATGGGAAGGGACTAAATGAGGAATTTCTCTATTTATGTATCTCAAATTCTTAAGAAAATAAACAACTCAAAATATGACTTCAAGCTGCCTCTGCCATGTTGTTCTGCACAGTAAAACCAAACAGTTTTGGTACTGATATTTTGAGACAATTATACCATAATCATATATCTAGGAAATTATCATAGAATAGGTTGTGCTGGAAGGGACCTTCAAGACTATCTAGTTCCAAGCCCCCTGTCATGGGCAGGGACATGTTATAGACAACTGGCCCGGGCTGCTCAAGGTGCCATCCAACCTGGCCTTGAACACTGCCAGGGAGGGGACATCCACAACCTCCCTGGGCAACCTGTTCCAGAGTCTCAGCACCCTCACTGTAAAGAATGTCTTCCTAATCTCCAGTCTCAATCTACCTTCCTCAAGCTTCAATCCATACTCCTTCATCCTATCACCCTTGTAAAATGTAACTCTCCAGCTTTCTTGTAGGCCCCCTCCAGGTGCTGGAAGGCTGCTGCTCTAAGGTCTCCTTGGAGCCTTCTTTTCTCCAGGCTGTACAGCCCAGCCTGTCCCCATGGAGGAGGTTCTCCAGTCCTCTGATCAACTCGGTGGCCTCCGCTGGACCCACCCCAGCAGTTTAATGTCCTTCTTGTGCTGGGGGCACCAGCACAGTATGCACTGCTTCAGCTGGGGGCTCACGATAGCAGAGTCAAAAGGGAGAATCACCTCACTCATCCTGCTGCTCACACTTTTGATGCAGCCCAGGACACAGTTGGCTTCCATTCATTCCAAGTGCTCCAATGGCTGAGAGCAGCCCTGANGGGCAATGGGTTTGAACTGGTGGAGGAGAGATTGAAACTGGATGTTAGGAGGAAGTTCTTTACAGTGAGGGTGGTGAGACACTGGCACAGGTTGCCCAGGGAGGTTGTGGCTGCTCCCTCCCTGGAAGTGTTCAAGGCCAGGCTGGAGGAGGCCTTGAGTGACCTGTACTAGTGGGAGGGGTCCCTGCCTATGGCAGGGGTTTGGAACTGGATGATCCTTGAGGTCCCTTCCAACCTTACCATTCTATAATTTCTTTGATCGATCGATTGATTTTTTCGTTTGCTATGCTGAGTTTTAGAAGCATGCTGTCTTCATTACCCTTCAGGAGTAATCAGCTCTTCAAGAGCCAGCACACTTGGGCTTTATGGTCATGTTGAGATCTTACCTGAAAGCTTTTTTTTCTTACCTACACATTTTCTCTCAACTTTCTCTGTCCAGCATGAATTTTTACCTAAAAGTCAGTTCTCTTGGCTGTAAAAATCTGCAGCCAGCTGTGATGTGCTTCTGCTTTTATCAGCACAACTTCTAACACAGGCAGGATCATATCAGACATCATCTGCATCTTAAGCCTCTAACATAACAGTCTCCATTTATTTTTTTAAGCTGCCATTCTTTGCAGACAATCCAAGGATTTTTAGGCCACCTCTAAAGCTTCAAAGGCTTCTGAGCTCATCTGTAGTTATTAGCAACGGCCAGGAAAAGCATCATTAGTTGTTATCATACAACTATCAAATATTCTGGGTTGGAAGCAGTATATAAAGATCATCCAGGCCAAACCCTCTGCAGTCAGCAGGGACTTCAACTAGAACATGTTGTTCAGAGTCCTATTCAACCTGCCCTAGAATGTTTCCAAGGATGAGGCATCTACCACCACCTCTGGGCAACCTGGGACAGTGTCCTACCATCCTTATCATAAAATAAAAGTAATTTTAAAACAATCTTAGAATCATAGAATAGCAGCATACAATCACTGAGGATGGAAAAGACCTCTATTGACCTTATTGCGGCCTGAAGGGGGCCTAAAATAAGCTGGGGAAGGACTTTTTAGGTTCTCAGGTAGTGACAGGGCTAGGGGGAATAAAGCAAAGCTGGAGGTGGGGAGATTCAGTCTGGAGGTGAGGAGGAAGTTCTTCAGCATGAGAGTGGTGAGAGCCTGGCATGAGCTGCCCAGGGAGGTGGTTGAGGCCCCATCCCTGGAGGAGTTTAAGGCCAGGCTGGATGAGGCTCTGGCCAGGCTGATCTAGGGTAGGGTGTCCCTGCCCATGGCAGGGGAGTTGGAACTGGATGGTCCTTGTGGTCCCTTCCAACCCTGATTGATTGTATAAGACAGTCAAGTCCAACTGCCAACCCAACACCACCATGCCCACTAAACCACGTCCACAGGTTTCTGGAACACCTCCAGCGATGGTGACTTCACCACCTCCCTGGGCAGCCTGTTCCAATCCCTGATTACTCTTGCAGTAAAGAAAGTTTTCTTAATCTCAAAAAAAAAAACAAAAAAAAAAAACCAAAACCCTTCCCTGGCACAACTTCAGGCCACTTCCTTTCATCCTATCACTTGTTACTTGGGAGAAGAGACTGACCTCTACCTCAGTGCAATCTCCTTTCAGGGAGCTGCAGAGAGCAATGAGGTCCTCCCTCAGTCTCCTCTTCTCCAGAGCAAACTACTCCAGGTCCCTCACCTGCTCCTCTTATCTCCTTGTATCATGTGTGAATCGTCCCTCTTTTAGTTCCAAACCACCACTCCTTGTCTTGTCACAACAGGCCCTGCTCAAAAATCTGTCCCCAGCTTCTTGATCAGCCCCTTAAAGTACTGAAAGGCCATAAGAAAGTCTTGTCAGAGCCTTCCCTTCTCCAGACAGAACAACCCCAACTCTTCCAGCCCCTAATGACAGATACACAAATACAGGTGCTCTGGAATTGATCTTTTTCATTAAACCACTGAAAACTTCATTTGTGGCCCATGTTAACATGGGCAGAGCACAGGACCAAGACTGCTTTCACACTGCTACAGTTTCTGCTGGCTCAACACTGAGATCTGGAATCAGGTCTCTAGACATCACTCACAAACCCAGGCAATTTGTGGACAACACAGAAATAATGGCACAATGCAACAACCTGTTTAGGAGATGGGGACAAATTATCCCAACAGTCCCTTTCACCTTTGGTTCTGATTTCTTTCTATTCCTCCTTCCTAAGGACTTCAAGTTTTGGAAGCCAAGCCTGGAAGGATCTTTTGATCTGATTTTCTTTGGGAAAACAGACTCTCATTCTTTGTGAAATCAATCAAGGGCACCTAAGAAGTTTGTTCTTTCCTAGGAAAAGTAATAAAAGAACAGGATGGGGCTAAGTGAATCAGCAGGGAGCTGACAAGTGGGCAGACTGGAGAGGATAAGGGGAAGGGTATCCAAAAGGACTGAAGGCAACTGTGTACATGCACCATTTGTGAAACAGTTATTCCTCTGCCAGGAAAAAAAAAAAAATCATTTTAAGGGTCAGCTTAATAAACCCCCAAATTGTATTGCTACTACTAAGTTTCACATGGGTTTAACATGAAAATTTGCAAATTTTTTTAACATGAAAACCTTGCAAATTTTAGCTGGAATGGTTATGCATTTTAGAAGTTAGCACAGCTCTGGTTCTGCAGGCTGAATAAAGCTTTTAAAGAGGCAGATGAATCAGTTCCATGGACATAAATCTCCCATTTGTATTCAGTCATTGGGGTTTCCAGTGGTGGCTTCCATTTAACTTGGCTTTTGACTTACACCTGCCAGCAATGTGCCTTGGTGGCCAAGAGGCCACTGCCATTCTGGGCTGTATTAGAAGGGTTGTGGTTAGTAGGTTGAGAGAGGTTCTCCTCCCCCTCTACTCTGCCCTTATGAGGCCACATCTTGAATATTGTGCTCAGTTCTGGGCCTCTCAGTTCAAGGAGGACCTCAGGGAACTGCTTGAGAGATTCCAGCGCAGAGCCACGAACATGAAGAAGAGAGTGGAACACCTTCCTTATCAGAAGACTGAAAGAGCTGGGGCTCTTTAGCTTGGAGAGGGAGTGGCCAAGGAGTGACCTCATTCATGTTTATAAAGATGTACAGGGTGATTGCCCAGAGGCTGGAGCCAGGCTCTGCTCACTGATCCCCAATGACAGCACAAGGGGCAATGGTGGAAGCCGAGGCAGAGGAAGTTCCATGGAAACACAAGAGGAATATTTTTCCCTGATGAGGGCAACAACACTGGAACAGGCTGCCCAGGGGCGTTGTGGAGTCTCCTTCTCTGGAGATATACAATACCTCCCTGGATGCATTCCAGTGTGGAACCAATGATCCTTCTCTGGCAGGGGTGTTGGACTGAATGTGCTATTGAGGTCCCTTCCAGCCCTTAAGCTTCTATGACTGAGATCACAGAATACTGCTACAAAGGCAACAAAGCTGCTGAAGGCTCTGGAGAAGAGGTCTGGTGAGGAGCAGCTGATGAAATTGGAGTTGTTTAGCCCAAAGAGGAGGCTGAGGGCAGACCTCATTGCTCTCTACAACTCCCTGAAAGGAGGCTGGAAGGTGGTGGGGCTCAGTCTCTGCTCCCTAGTATCAGGTGATATAACAAAGCAAAATGGCCTGAAATTGTGCCAGGGGAGGGGTAGATTGCAGATGAGGAAAACTCTCTTTGTTGCAAGAATTGTCAGGCCAGAGAGGTGGCCTGACACCACCAGAGAGGTGGTGGTGTCACTGTGCCTGAAGGGGTTCAAGAAACATGTGGACATGTTTTAATGGCCACGGTGGTGCTAGGGTGACAGGTGGACTCGATGACCTTAGAGGATTCTTGCAACCAAAACCAATTGTATGATTCTAGAGTGGGGCTCACTCCCAAAATTTCAATGACCTTCAATGTCAGATTTCCTTTTCATACCCCTGTAAACTTAACTACACACAAATGAGCAATTTTACCCAGCATTACAGCACTACAGAAGTGCTACAGCTCATAAAGAAAGAATAAAAACAAGAGGAGATAACCTCTTAAACTCCAATGTAAAGCCTCCATCACTAGGAAAACAGACATCCTCCATGTGCTTCCCTCTGGCTTGAGCCTGCTTCTTCCAAGAACATCACTGTAAAGCATTTATGTTCATAACCATTTCAACATCGTACAGGTTTGTGAGCTCAGATTCTTACTAATATCAGAAATCAAACAGGTTAGCAAGGTTATCCTGGCAAAGCAGCTAGGTTACATCCAGGTAAAGGAGCTCAGATGAACAAATCTGTAGAGTGAAAAGTGTCACCCAAAATGAATTTTGCAAAAAGCAGCAAAACTGATCTGTCAAGGATTAGTTTTGTGTCCTGATGTCCTATGGATATGTAGACTGCTGTGGGCTGATGAAGAGCTGACTCCACATTTCATAAAAGTGACTCTTAAGCCTCACCTCCACCTAGGGGCTCTTGTGTTTTGCCCTGACTTAAAAACAAAAAAAATGAGAAGCCAAACACATGCCAGATCTAGGCTGTGTCCTCAAAGGCAGCCAGCTGTTCAGCACTTCAGAGAATGCTGCCTCTTGGCCAAGGCACCAAATCCAAGGAAACCAGAATCCCAGCATGATGGGGGGAGGAAGGGACCTCTGGAGATCATCCAGTCCAACTGCCCTGCTACAGCAGCTTCACCCCCAGCAGCTTGTCCAGGATCACAATGGCCAGGTGGATTTGGAAGCTCTCCAGACAAGGAGATTCCACAACCCCTCTGGGCAGCCTGCTCCAGAGCTCCAGCACTCTCACAGCAAAGGTTCTTCATCATGTTCAGATGGAACCTTCTGGGTTCTAGTTCATGCTCCTTGTCCCTTTTTCCTGTCACTGGGCACCACTGAAAAGAGTCTTACCCCATACTCTTGACCCACCAAGTCTTTTGCTCCCATGTCCTTTCTGCTGTGTTTTGAGCTGCATCCCTTTGCTTCACCTATGCAGACAGCTGATGAATTAACACTAAATGAGGAGCAGCTGAACTCCATTAGCTCTTTGAAACTAAAAAATGCAAATGAAGAAATATTTACATGTTGTTTTGGGTTCTTCTGCACAGATCTCAAAATACAGGGAGCAAATTAATCTATCGAGCTAATACAAAACAAACTTCCACACACTCCAAGGAGTACTCCTCGTCTTTAAAGCACTTTTTCCTTGTTAATTACAGTCACTTTGGAGTCAATTTCCCCTTCAGATTCTGAGGAATAGCAGCAATGTTCCACACAGTGAGAAAAACTCTCCATTTTTAGAGTGTTTCTCTGCAATGTAGTTAGCCCAGGTGAGAATACCCTTGTTTACTTTGTGCTTTCCATCTCTTGTTGGAGAAAAAACAATCTTAGTCTGACAGAATTTCTGTAATGTTACCAGGAACCAGCAGACCACACAGATTTGATGCTGCCTTAAAGAAAGACTCTAAAGCAGCACAGTCTCAGAACCACACAGAATCACAGAATGCATGGGGTTGGAAGGGCCTTTGAAAGGTCATCTTGTCCAACCTCTCCTGCAGTGAGCAGGAACACCTCCAACTAGAGCAGGCTGCCCAGGGCCACATCAAATCTGATCTTGAATGTCTCCAGGGCTGGGGCCTTAACCACATCTCTGGACAACCTGTTCCACTATTTTACCACTCTCATTATACAGACCTCCCTCCTAATGTTCCACCTAAATCTACCTTGCTCCCCTTTCTATCCATTGCCCCTCATCCTATCACTACAAGTAGTTCTGAACAGTCCCTTCCCAGCCTTCCTGAAGGTCCCAGTCAGATACTGATATGCAGAAGGCCTCCCTGAAGCCTTCTCTCCTCCAGGATGAACAGCCCCAATTCAGTCTGTCCTCATAGGAGAGGTGCTCCAGCCCTCTGACCATCTTAGAATCACAGAATAGTAAGGTTGGAAGGGACCCCAAGGATCATCTAGTTCCAACTCCCTGCCATAGGCAGGGACACCTCCCACTAGCACAGGTCACTCAAGGCCTCCTCCAACCTGGCCTTGAACACCTCCAGGGAGGGAGCAGCCACAACCTCCCTGGGCAACCTGTGCCAGTGTCTCACCACCCTCACTGCAAACAACTTCCTCCTAACATCCAGTCTAAATCTCCCCTCTGCCAGTTCAAACCCATTGCCCCTTGTCCTGTCATTGCAAGACCTTGTCAATAGTCCCTCCCCAGCCTTCCTGTAGCCCCCTTCAGATACTGGAAGGCTACTCTAAGGTCTCCTGGAAGCCTTCTCTTCTCCAGGCTGCAGAGCCCCAACTCTCTCAGCCTGTCCTCACAGCAGAGCTGCTGCAGCCCTCTCAGCATCTTGGTGGCCTCCTCTGGACTGGCTCCAACACTTCCATGTCCTTCCTGTGCTGGGGGCTCCAGAACTGCACACAGGACTGCAGATGGGGTCTGAGGAGAGCAGAGCAAAGGGGCAGAATCCCCTCCCTTGCCCTGCTGCCCACACTGCTCTTGCTGCAGCCCAGCACACAGTTGCTGTCTGGGCTGCACTCACACTGCAGCCTCATGTTGAGCTTTTCATCACCCCAGACCCCCAGGGCCTGTTCCTCAGGGCTGCTCTCAGCCATTCCCCACCCAGCCTGGAGTTGTGCTTGGGATTGTGCCTACCCAGGTGCAGGACCTTCCACTTGGCCTTGTTGAATCTCATGAGGTTGGCCTGGGCCCACCTCTGCAGCCTGTCCAGGTCCCTCTGGATGGATCCCTGCCCTCTAGCAAGTCGACTGTGCCACACAGCTTGGTGCCACCTGCACACTTGCTGAGGGTGCACTGATTCCTCTGTCCATGTCCATCTTGGTGGCCTCCTCTGGTGTCGCTCCTTCAGGTCCCTGTCCTTCTTGTGTTGGGGACAATTCTCAATTGTATGCATCAAGCTTTGTAAATTAATTGTATTACTCAGAAGTTTTGCTTTCTTCTCCATCTCAGAAGTCAAGGTACACAACTAGAGTAGGCTCTCAGTGCCATGGGACACAAGGTGAACAGCAATTTTTCCCAGACAAAAGCAGCAAACCAGATTAAAAGGAGAAGAGGGGGTGCCAGGGGAAGCTTATAGCACTCTTCCAATACTTGGAAGGGGACCTACAGGAAGGCTGGGGAGGAACACTTTACAAGGGCTTGCAGTGATGGGACGAGGGGCAACAGATTGAAACTGGAGCAGGGTAGATTTAGGTTGAACATTAGGAAGGACTTCTGTACAATGAGAATGGTAAAATAGTGGAACAGGTTGTCCAGAGATGTGGTTGAGGCCCAGCCCTGGAGACATTCAAGGTCAAACCAGAACAGGCCCTGGGAGCCTCCTCTAGTTGGAAATGTCTCTGTTCACTGCAGGGGAGCTGGACAAAATGACCTTTAAGAGTTGCTTCCAACTCGATGCAATCTGTGACTCTTGGAGGTTTTTCCCAACCAAAACGATTCTATGATTCTATGATTAAAGTCAAATCTATGAAGAGAAAACAAAGAGCCACCCCCAAACTTACATCTCTGTCCAGAACTCGGCCAGTGCTATTCAGATATAACCTCTGGCTGATGGGATCGAGGATCACCCAGTAATCCACATTGTCCTTCAGGGAGAGCTCAATGGTGGGGTCTGGCCCTCCTGCTGTCCCCTTGATCAGCATATTGTCAACCAGGATGGTGCCTGCAAAAAACAGTAAACACAGGAGGGAGAAATTTATGTGGACATCCATGTTTTTGAGGTATTTTGTGCCAGCTGTCACTGCTTCTAAGCATGGTTTCTGGTGGTTTACATTTTGAGTGATGTTTCAAAAGCCTCAACCTCGTTATCTGTAATGAAAAACTGCCTCTGCCACCAAAGCTGTCTCAGACAATTCCAGAAGAAGCACTTGCAGTGCAGGATGATTTAAACTGATGATGAGACCCATCACACACAGCTATCTATTTCACACTAGGAGACACTTTCCACTGGGCAATCACCACCCAATCTCACCTCAAACAATCGGAAGCACTGAAACAGCCAAACCCAGAAGACGTTTTCTACAAGCAAGGCTGACGCATCAAGGTGAGGGAAAAAACAACCAGCCAAGAAAAACCCAAACCCACTGCCCCTGAACAGTTACATAAAGCTCTCTAGCAAACGAGATGGTTTATGCCTTCAGTTGCTCTGAAACAGGAAAGTGAATTGCAGTGTGAAAACTGGGTCTGCCAAAGCAAAAGTAGGACCTTATTTAAGTATTCCGAAGTATTTAACATGCTTTTCCTCTCCCCTTGCCCTGTCACTTGGAAGCCTCACCCACCAGCTTTGCCAGTCAGTTCACAGTACACTTCAACTTGCTTTCCAAATGCCAAACGTTTCTAACCCCCTCAAAGGCTGCAACCCAGTGACTCAGATTTGCCAGCATGGTGTTCAGAAGACACTTCTCCAAGATTTCAGGGTTTGTTTTTTTTTTCCCCCCCCTACAGAATTAACACTACTCAACTTTCTTCACGCTGAAATATTCAAGGAACTGATCTTTGCTGAACTTCACCAACAGCTAAGAAGAAAATCCTGTGAATGTCACCAGCAGAAAAACATTTAAATTTGTCACCAAAACTTACTAGAGAATCATAGAATGATTCCGGTTGGAAGGGACCTCCAAAGGTCATCTGGTCCAAGCCTCCTGCAGTCAGCAGGGACATCCTCAACTCAATGAGGTTGCCCAGAGCCTGGTTAAACCCTACAGATCTCCAGGAACGTGGCTTCAATCATCTCTCTGAGCTAACTGTTCCAGTGTTCCACCACCCTCATAGCGCAGAACTTGTTCCTAACACTCAATCTAAATCTGCTCTTCTCCAGTTTGAAGCTGTTGTCCCTTGTCCTGTCACTGCAGGACTTTGGAACAGTCTCTCTNTCTGGTGCACAACCAGAATCTGGAGCAGAATGACCTCTATCTTCTCCCCAGGCTGCTTTTGATGCAGCCCAGGATGCGATTGGCCTTCTGGGCTGCACTAGCACATTGTTTCCTCATGTCCAGCTTCTTGTCCACCAGCACTTCCAAGTCCTTTTCCTCACGTAGCCTTGTCTACTGAGGGCCCACATCATTAATTACAAAATGCAGAGTAAAGTTTCCTTACCCTTTGACTTGATTACAACGGTGACTCCATACAAACATATCCATCAGAGGAGAGAGGCTCTGAGTTGGGATAATGCTGTTTTTCTGGATAAATCAGTAAAACTCATTACTGTTGTTAACCACAGCACACTGGTTTACAGTTCTGGTGCTACCAGAGCTAGTCACCAGTCCAACACTTTCTATGTCACAATGGCTTAAACACCTGGAAGAGTATTTGTTTCTCTCCTAAGACGATTGGTTAAAACAATCAAGATTGCCCTGCCATGAAAACTTGGTCCCTGGTTTAAACAAAAGTCAGTGGATAAAAGCCAACGTGAGCAGGTCCTGACTGAAGTGACAGTAGCAAAGGACAATCACTCTGGGACTTGGCAGTCTCACTGCCTGCACAGAAATCCAGCCTGTCCAGGGCTGAAGTAATTGGGCTGATCATCGTGGCAGAGCTTTGACTGCAAACAAATTAACCTGTGAAGGTGGCCATCACCCTTCTGTCAATGCATACAAGTAATCAGAGGGAAAAAATACACACAGAGGAAAAAAACAAATACCACAAAGGCACACAACAACTTCTCCCAGCACACAGCAACTTCCCCCAGCACACTGTGTGGTTGGAAGTGGCAAGACACAAAAGCCTTAACACCAGAAGCACTTCCCACATGTGAAGGATGGCAAAACAGAAGTAAGTATAATTTCAGACTGCAACACCTACCTAAGGAGGAAAGTGCTGAAAACCAAGTCAGCAGTGGTTGTAGCAGTGTCCTTATGGTGGTGTGCACCAAATATTTTACTACGGGGCACTTGCCTGCAGCTTTGGTTTGGTGTAAGCAACCTGCATAATGGTTTGGCTCTTAGTACAAGAAGGCAGAAGGAGGTTTCCCCCACCCTTGTCTGGTTTCTAGAACGACAGAATAGTTCTGGTTGGAAAAATCCTCCCAGTTCATTGAGTCCAACCTTCAACCTAAGACTTCTACAGCCATTAAACCATGGCCCAAGTACCATGTCCACGGATTCCTTGAATACCTCCAGGGACAGCGACTCCACCACCTTCCCTGAACAGCCTGTGCCAATCCCAGACCACTCTTGCAGCAAAGGAATTTTTCCTACTCTCCAACCTAACCCTCTCCTGGCACCATTTCAGGCCATTTCCTCTTGTTCTGTCACCTGATACTCAGCAGAAGAGGCTGACTCCAACTTCCTCTCAGACAGCTGTAGAGAGCAATGAGGTCCTCCCTCAGCCTCCTCTTAAACAACCCCAGTTCTCTCAGCCACTCCTCATAATTGACTTCTGCCAAACTCAGTGTCCTCTAAGGGCTGAAGTTCTCCAACAACTTCATTTTTAAATGAACCTGAGAATAAATGACTGCAATTACACACTTAAAAAAAATATTCAGCTTAAACTCTTGGTGTGATGGTGACTTCTGTACCATCTCTGATAAAGCCCTCATGCCTGTCTGACCTCAATGCTCTGAGTTCTGCATCCCATTAGACTTCCCTCCTCTCCTCACCTATCTGATTTAACACAGTGCTTCTGCTGGCTTTGTTTGGAGACACTGATTCTTTTGTTCCTAAAAACTGACTGCTTTTTCTTCAAATATTTAAGAGCCCTTGCATTATCTCTTCAAGAGACAGCAGTTTGCAGGTAAGTCTTTTAATAGCCATAGTATTTACAAAGAATCTGACATGAATCCCTCCCTGGAAGTGTTCAAGGCCAGGTTGGAGGAGGCCTTGAGTGACCTGTCCTAGTGGGAGGTGTCCCTGCCTATGGCAGGGGGTTGGAACTAGATGATCCTTGAGGTCCCTTCCAATCTTACCATTCTATGATTCTATGAATTTTCCCCTTTCATAGATAGCATCATTTTGCTCCTTCTATCCTGCTTCTGTCCTTGGCCTAAAATGGAAGGTAATGACCTGAGCTAGATTATGGTCCTGCTTTGGCAGGGGGGTTGGACTCAGTGATCTCTTTGGGTTGCTTTCCATCGCTGTGAGCCTGTGAGTTTTCTATGGGAAGGGCATCACAATACTCAGACACCAGAGCCATGAGAGGAATTTGCAGTTTATGCTCTACTAAAGACACAGAGAGGCCATGAGGACTCACTTATTAAATGATTCAGATCTGTCTTGGGAGCACTTTAGCTGAATGTTTTGGTGGAGCCTTTTGCAGAGAGAGAGTGAGCTACATCTAGCCTGGGAATAACCCTTCTGCTGCTCCTGAAGCAGGTAACAGGATTCCAGTCCAAAGATATCTGCAGCATGTTTAGGAACTAAATGAACTGCTGCTTTCCTTGAGCAGCTGCTGAGCAAAAGGCATGTGGAGCACGTCCCACCTCTGCACTGACACTACTAAAGGGCTGCACCAGGCAAAGACTCAGCTTCATGCCTCGGGGTGGGACTAAGGATTTCAGACATCACAAATGGTCAATCCCAGTGACACCAGCCTAGGAAGCAAACTGTATTTCTGCAGACATGCAAAACCAATTGGACAAAGCTCACCCTCAGAAGGCTTTTCATAGAGTCCCAGCATGGTGAGGGTTGGAAGGCACCTCTGAGGATCATCTAGTTCAACCCCTGCCAAAGTAGGGTCACCCACAGCAGGTTGTGCAGGACTGCAATGTCCAGGTGGGTTTGGAATATCTCCAGAGAAGGAGACTCCACAACCCCTCTGGGCAGCCTGCTCCAGGGATCCAGACCCTCACACGAAAGAATGTTCATCAGCTATACAAAAAGCTGACAACTACTGAAAAAAAATACAGCATCACAGAATAGTTCTGGTCAGAAAAGACCTTTAAGGTCATCAAGTCCAAACATGAACCCAGCACTGCCCAGTCCTTAGCACCACATCTACATGGCTTTTCAATCCAAAGGACAAGTGAAAAGCAGAACTGGTACTTAGAAGGCACATCCTTACATACAGACACACACTGGAACTCTCTGAGCTGCAGGAAGGGCAAACCCCAACAGCTGCCAAGGGATGGGAGAAGGCTCCATCACTCCTGTCCTCTGCAGCAGTGGGGTTTTCACAACTAGTGTGTCCAACAGTGAACACCAAACAGTATAGTGAGAAAAGGAAGCCTAAAGAAATGAGAACCTCCTGCTTTGGAAGGAGCTGCTGAATTTAGCACCGCTCAAGAGCGGTAGGGTGGCAAGCTCAGACTTGATGGTGGTGACTGAGCAGCAGCTGGGCTGGCACCCAGGTGGGGACCTTCTCTGGAGCTGGGAAACCCCATGCCAGGCAGACTGAGTCATTATAAACCCCCTGCCAAGGGGCCAACAGCATTCCCATTGGTGCTTCTGTTGCTCAAACTGAAGAAACTAAAGCAGGTAGAGAGAGGTCAGAGAGTCAGGAAGGTCTCCATACACCACCTGTGTCTGCTCAGGATCATGGGCAACAGGTACAAACTGCAACCCAGGAAATTCCATATCAACAGGAGGAAAAAACTCTTTACTGTAAGGGTGACAGAGCCCTGGAGCAGGTTGCCCAGAAAGGTTGTGGAATTTCCTCCTCTACAGATTTTCAAGACCCATTCCTGTGTCACATTCCTGTGTGACCTGCCCTAGGTGATCCTGCTCAGACAGGGGCATTGGACTCCATGACTGGAGGTCCCTTCCAGCCCCTACCATTCCATGACTCTATGATTAAGAATGTGTTGTAGAACTCAAGTTCCACAGGCATGCACCCAGTAGCTTCTTCCCTACTTGGTGACTCCTGAGCAACCTTTCACAGCTTGTGATCCACCAGGTTTCTTTCAAAGCAAATATGCATTGACACCCCCACCCCCCCATATCTGTACTGCTTTCCTCTGCCTGCCACTGACTAAAGCAATTTGAAAAGGGGGATTATTTTCTTGTGGAAAGGCATTAGATGGATCAGCTGCAGTGGTACTTGCCTCTTTTTTTTTTATTGTGGTTACATTCTACAGTTTTCATAGTTAAACCTGGATCACAAACTTATTTTTCCGCATTTGAAGCTGTGTGGCTGTGAGAATAGGAAGGATTAAGTAGCAAGAAATTAGAAGGCAATGGAAAAGGAAAACTTTACTGCAGAAGTAAATTCTCAATGTTATCATGAGCTTACTCAGACCCACACTGCAGCTTCATACACAAAAATATGCAATTCTACAAAGCCAGCTCCTCAATTACACATTTTCTATTCCTCACCCTCACATCATCAGTGAGGATCTCTGAAAAGTTTTCAAGGTTGTTTCAAGATTGTTTTCTTCCCATCCTGGCCCATCTTCTGTGTGCAGCAGATAACTACAGAGCACAGAACCACAATGGCTTGAGTTCAGAGAGTCACAGAATGGTAGGTAGGGTGGAAGAGACCTGTGGAGATCATCTAGACCAACCCCTTGTCAAAGAAGGTTCAAAATAAATAGAGTAGAACGGGACAGGGCCTTAAAGATCATTGAGTTCCAAGCCCCCTACCATAAGGAGGGAAATCTCTTACAGGAACAGGTTAATTAAGGTCCTATCCAACAGGGCTTTGGACACTTTCAGGTTTACAGCTTCCATGCTTCTCTGGGCAATCTGTTCCAGTGCCTCCTTAGCCTCATGAGGAAGAATTTCTTCTTCCTAAATGCTAATCTAAATCTGAATTCCTTGACTTTGAAGCCATTAGCCCTTGTCCTGTCACTAAATGCTTTTGTCAGAAGTCCCTCTGCAGTTGTCCTGTATCCTCCCTTTAATACTGGAAAGTCTAAGGTCTCCCCAGAGCCTTTTCTTCTCTAGGCTGAACAATCCCAACTCTCTCAGCCTGTCCCCACAGGAGAGGTGCTCCAGCCCTCGGATCATCTTTGTGGCATGGCTAAAACCCAGGCCATTATTTTGGCCAGACTAGAAATTTGACAAGATCAGATTTAAGACCCCTGCAGACCGCAGCAGACCCCTACAAATCATGGTAGATCCTTACAGACCTTGACAGACCCTGGCAGAGCCCTACAGATCCCAGGAGACACTTCCAGAACCCAGCAGCACCTGGCAGAACCCTACAGATATCTACAGACCTTGGCAGACCCCTACAGACCATCAGACACTCTGGCAGATCCCTACAGACCTCTGCAGAACCCTGTAGATCCCAGCAGACCCCTACAGAACCTGGTGGACCCTTGCAGACCCTGGCACACCCCAGTAGACACCTACAGAACCCTATAGACCCATAGAGACTGAAGCAAACCCCTACAGACCCCAACAGCTCTTGGCAGACCCTTACAGATGCCAGCAGATCCCTACAGACACAAGCAGGCCACTACAAATGCTATTTGACCCAAGATGACCTTGGCAGGCCCCTGTGGACCCCACTGGCCCCCTGTAGAACTCAGCAAGTCTCAAAGTGACCTAAAGCTCCCCTCCTACACACAGTCTTTGTCTCCAGTTCTCCCTTGCATGTAGATTTACTGGCTCCACAGGTGAAGGGGGAAAAAAAAAAAAAAGGCAATTGAAGCATTTCTAAACCACAGAGCTTGCAACTCTATAGACTGAGAAGGTATCAACCATATTTTGCTCCAGAGACTATTTCTAGATGACTAACAATATGTATGTTCAAAACATATCAGCCTGCTAACTGAAAGAAAACTTCTAATGGGACCTCTCTAATTCAGCAGACATGAATATGCAGAGCAGCAGCAGTTCTTCAGTGGTTGGAAGGTTGGGCAGGGTTGCTGCCTGTAGGGTGGCCAGAAGAATACTTCAAGTCCAAAGGCTTTTAGCACCCTTCCCAGCCCCCCAGCCCAGCTGCTTATCTGCCAAAGAGGCTGTTGAGTCTCTGGCAACCCCAGGAGGGTAAGATGTCTACTGAAACAACATTTTGAAAGACCTCAAGTTGTAGGATGCCTCTTTTGGTTTTTGTTTTAGCCAATGGGACCAGAAACAGACTGGCTGGGGGTCAGGAGGAGGGGACAGGCTCTGCTCAGTTGCTCCCTGGGATAGGACAAGGAGCAATGGATGGGAGCTGCAGCACAGGAGGTTCCAGCTCAACGCAAGGGGGAACTTCTTTACTGTAAGGGTCCAAGAGCACTAGCACAGGTTCCTCAGAGAGGTTGTGGAGTCTCCTTCTCTGGAGCCTTTCCAGGCCTGTCTGGATGTGTTCCTGTGTGACCTGAGCTAGATTGTATGGTCCTGCTCCAGCAGAGGGGTTGGATTTGATGACCATTTTGGGTCCATTCCAACCCGTAACATCCTGCGAGCCTGTGTTTCAGATCATCTGGATCTGTGGTGGTAGCTATCTCTGCTTTTGCTGTCTCTTGTTTTTTTCCTCCTTTTCTGTATTTCTAACTTTCCCCCTGCACATGCAAGCAAAACAAAGTTCGAGTGCTCTTCCCAACTAACTACTTGGTTCCTTCCTGGTTCCATTTGGGGGAATCCATAAAAGACCCATCTCTTCCACAAAAATGGATCAAGACAGCATCAAGACAAAAAGTAGAAAGGCTAAAATTCTATAGAACCATAGAATGGTTTGGGTTGGAAGGGACCTTAAAGATCATCAACCCACTCTCTGCCATGGGCACCTTGCAGTAGACCAGACTGCTCAAGGCCCTATCTAACCTGCCCTTGACCACCACCAGGGAGAGGACAATTTCAGGGAATGCTTAAAGATGAAAATATTCCTCTTCTTGCTGACAGCACAGAATAAAAATGCACACCCCACAGCCAGCACTGAGATAAAGAAGTCTTTGGACTATTCCAGTAAACACTTAGTTTCATTTCCCAGAAGACACTGGCAACAGCAGCCCTTGAAGGTGGTTTAGATTTTAAGACACATCAAACAACAAGGAGGAGGATATGCATGAAGAGGCAGAGACTTTCAGTTTGGTTACTCAGGGATGAAGCTATCTAGAACTAGAGAAACTTCCTCCAGCTACATGTCCCTGGATAAAGGGAACACATTAGCAGCATTAAGTTCCCCTTACGTTTTCCTGTATTTAGACAAGCTCTTTGGTGAGAAATAAAAAGCAGCATAGAAATTACCCCTGCATTTCATCAGGGCCAGGTGATAAGTGCCTGCAACAAAGAGAGACTGTTTACTAAGTCCTGCAGTGACAGGATGAGGAGAAATGGCTTCAAACTAGAGCAGAGCAGATTTAGATTGGATGTTAGGAACAAGTTCTGCACCATCAGGGTGGTGGAACACTGGAAAAGGTCGCCCAAGGAGATGGCTGAGGCCCCATCCCTAGCAATATTCACGGTGAGGCTCAAGAGGCCTCTGGGCAACCTGATCCAGTTGAGGATGTCCCTGCTGACTGCAGAGGGGATTGGACTGGATGAGCTTTGGAGGTCCCTTCCAAGCCAGACCATTCCACAATTTTGTGATTCTGATGGTGATGTGACAATGGTGCTGTAGAGCAGAAACAAAAGCAACCACAATGTTCTCACCTAAAAGCAAAGCAAATGAACTCAAAAACTAGTTGGAGATTAGAAAGCCAAGTCAAAGAGTGACAATGGAAGGTCAAGAGTTGGTAGCTTTGGATTCAGAGACTGGAATAAGAGCCAGATATATGAATCCAGGAAAAATCATGAGACTTCTAAGAACAGGAGACCTCCAGCACTGGATGTCTTTAGAAGACATCAGACAAACTTTCATCAGGAAAAGAAAACAATCCCATACTACACTTGGAGCCAGAGAAATGGACTGCCAGCTCCTTATTCCACAATCCTGTTATTTTGAGAGTCAGAGCAGAAACATCAGCAAGTTTTACTTCCATTTGCATAGAATCACCTTGGTCAGGTTCCTTTGTAAAGCCTCCTTACCCTCAAGCAGGCCAACACTTCTTCCCAATTTAGTGTCATCTGCAGCCTTACTCAATCCCCTCATCCAGATCATTGATAAGGATGTTATTTGCATTAAGAAGTTTGTATTCCCAGCCAGAACTGTGCTGCTGGGAGCACAGCTCTCCTGCCTCTCTGCATTGATTATTAAGTGAGATACCTGCAAACAACATGATTTGCATTTAAAAGGAGTCCTGCTCCCAGAGATATTCAGGTCGTCCCATTTCAGTGTTATCACAAACACAATCTCATCTTGATTTCAGACCTGATTTATTTTATGAAGATCACAGCAATAAACATTAATAGATGTTTTATGTATTCTTTATCTGCTGAGTAGGTGCCAAGGCAGGACAAAGCAAAGCCAATTTTTAGCTGTGTGACTATGGAGACACTGATGGAAGCCCAGGGCACACACCAGCTACTTCCTAGCACAAGGCACTTCAGATGTAGTTCATGTTGCCCCTTCTGCTACTTGAGACCATTTCCTTTCATCCTTATTACTTGTTACTTGCAAGAAGAGACCAACTCCTACCCTTGATCCAGCCTCCTTTCAGGGAGTTGTAAAGAGCAATGTGGTCTCCCCTCAACCTCCTCTTCACCAAACTATTCAACTCCACTTCCTTCAGCTGTTCCTCACTGCACCTGTTCTCTTGCTTTGTTGCCCTTCTCTAGACAAGTTTCAGCCCCTCAATGTCCTTCTTGGAGTGAGAGGCCCAAAATTGAACCCAGTATTTGAGGGGTGCCCTTGCCAGTGCCCAGTACAGGGGTATGATCACTTCCCTGCTCCTGCTGGCCACACTATTGCTGCTGACCCAGGCCAGGACGCTGATAGCCTTGGCCACCTGGGCACACACTGGCTTGACCTCAGCTGGCCAAGCTTTAGTTAGGTTTGCCTCTTAAAATGGAAAGCCATCTTTCAAAATTAACCTAAAACACATCTCTGGGATGGAGCAGAACAGGGTTGGAGTTGAGCCCTGAATATTCAGAAAGACTGGCCAGAAGGAAGCGTGCTTCTGTGTGCAGGAGCTTGTCTGTGACCTGTGCAATTCTAGCGGGAGTTATTTTCCCAGCTGAGTGTTCCAGCACACATCCTCCAGCAGTGGAATTACAGAATCACAGCATGTTGGGTTGGAAGAGACCTCAAGTATCATCTGGTCCAACCTTTAGTGCAAGGCAGCTATCCATCTGGCAATGCTTCCTCAGGAGAACATACAGGTACTATGGGTGAGAGCAAATACTATCCAAGACTGGCTTTGGCAGTTGTGTTTCCTTTCCAATGTATCTGCTCATTTGTCCAGCAAATCAACATCAGGCTTTGTCTGCCCTCTGTTTCAAAATGCCTCATTTACACTTTAAACACTCAAGACTCTGTAAATAGTGAATCAGACCAAGTGTTTATCCAGTAACCCCATGAATCAGGTGACGGGTATTGAATATGTGAATTAAATGACTTGAATGTTGTCATCTTGGTCTGGGACAAGCTGAAGGCCTGGTTTGCACACCCTGCTGTGAGGAGCAGCAGGAGTTGATAACACTCTGCTCTAAGGCTGCATGATGCCACTATCTATAATTCTAATTCAAAGTTCTAAGGTTGAATGATTCTTACAAGGAGTGGATGAGGGACCCAGGGTTGTTTAATCTGGAGGATGGGGAGGGGAGACCTCATTGCTCTCTACAGCTCCCTGAAAGGAGGGTGGAGTGAGGTGGGAATTGGTCTCTTCTCCCTAGTATCAGGTGATAGAATGAGAGGAAAAGGCCTGCAATTGTGCCAGAGAAGGGTTAGGTTGGAGATTAGGAAAAAATTCTTTGTTGTAAGAATGGTCAGGGACTGGACCAGGCTGCCCAGGGAAGTGGTGGAGTCACTGTACCTGGAGATGTTCAAGAAACATGTGGACATGGCACCTGGGGACTCAATAATCTTAGAGGTCTTTTCCAATCAAAACAATTCCATGATTCTATGATCTGCTCCTTCTGCAAAGGGAATTCACATTCAGCAAAAGCCTGTCTGAACAGGGCTTACCAGAAAGAAAAAGTCATTGAGTGAACTGAAACCAAACATCTGGAATGGACTGCTTGAGAGTTGTTGACTTTGCTTGCAATCTGAAAGCTGTCATGAAAAAGTAAAGCCAAGGTAGAACAAAATATTGGACCTGTGATTCACCAAGTCTGTGCTGCTCTGCTGCATGCACTGTGGGAATTAAAACTTCAGGCATTTGCTTTATCAGGCAGCTGCAGCAAAAAGGGAAAAGCCTCAGCAGATAATGAAAGAACAACCCACTGACAGGGTAAGACATCTACCTGATTATACATGTGCACATGTGCACTGGTACCACCAGACTGGAGAATCAGCCAAGCCTCTCTCTCTCATACTGCTGAAAACCTCCCAGTGCTCAACCAGCTGAGCTCACTTCCTAACCAAACAAGGCTGCTGTCTTCAGTCACTTTAAGAACAGGCACTCAGCTGAATATAAACCTCTTGTCAAGTTCCAGTGGAGTATCTTCCTTACCAGAAGAGACTGGGGCAGCTGAGGCTCTTTGGCTTGGAGAAGAGGAGACTCAGAGGTGACCTCGTTTATGTTTATGAATGTGTGAAGGATGAGAACGCAGAGGCTGGAGCCAGGCTCTGCTGGGTGAAGCTCCATGACAGGACAAGAGGCAATGGTGGAAGTTGAGGCATAGGAAGTTCTATGGAAACATAAGGAAAGATTTTTTTCACTGTGAGGATGACAGAACACAGGAACAGGCCACGCAGGTGTCTTGTGGAGTGTCCTACTCTGGGATATTCAAAACCCACCTGGATGTGTTCCTGTGTGACCCTGCTCTGGCAGGTGGGTTGAACTGGATGAGCTTTTGAGGTTCTTTCCAACCCTTAAGATTCTGAGGTTCTCTGATTCTTGGCCACCTGAGCACACTGCTGGCTCAACTTCAGCTGGCTATCAACCAGCACCCTCAGATACTGGGCAGCTTTCCAGACACTCTGCCCCATATAAATACCTACACAATATAACAAAACCAAAAGTATTTCTGTACTGTTCTTTAACAGAATCATTTCTTCCAGCTCCTTAAAAATCACATCTTTTGAGTTATTCTAGTCTGACTGTAAATAAAAGACACCTGAGAGATGTAGTCCACCAACAGCCTTCTTGCCTGGTTGACACCCACCCATAGCTGCCACGTACCGGGCAACCAGAGAGTGGATTTTGAGCTGGTGCACAAATTCCCTCCCCTGAACTGCAGAGAGGACACAGAGGGGTTCTTGGCACTGGAAGACCAAAGCAGAGCCTGGGGTAGTGATGCCCTGACAGCATGTTTTGCCAGGCTAAGGCCTAGGAAAGGAAGGACTGGACTGGAAGTCTGACCAAGAAGTACCCCAAGGGAAGAGCTGGGGTAAACCCAGGCTGACTTCTCAGACAGGATACACTGATGGAGCACTGCTTTGATTTCATTTACTACTGTAATAACCTCATAACTCTATAATCCTTTCTCTCAATCTACCCTGTTACACAATACATTAAACCATTTCTTAACAAACTGTCCTACTCCCCCCCAGCCCTTACTTACCTCCCAAGCACATAAAATAAACACCTCCCAATGGCAATGAGCTCTAAGATGAAGTGTAATATTTTTCTCCGAGAGGAAAAGATAACAATGAAGTGGGCCATAAATTCTCTTCTTACAAGACTGCTTCTTTCCCCTCTTATTTTTCCTCCCTGCAGCATCATTACCATGGTATCTAAATGAATCTGCCCACCCAAGCAGCCAGCAGCAACTCCTCAGTGCTGGTTCCTGGTTTAATATGTCATTACAAAAGGTGCTCTTCAATTTTTCCCCCAGTTTGCAAGTGACTATCCTTGAAGGGGTCAGAATATTCAAAGGGAAAACCAAAGCCACTTGAGAAGCACAATGAGAGTTGATTCTGTGGGCAAATAAACAAGGTTAGAAGTAATTCTTCATGGAAGGACATGGAACTGTTGGAGCAGGTCCAGAGGAGGCCACAAAGATGCTCAGAGGGCTGCAGCAGCTCTCCTATGAGGACAGGCTGAGAGAGTTGGGGCTCTGCAGCCTGGAGAAGAGAAGGCTGCCAGGAGACCTTAGAGTAGCCTTCCAGTACCTGAAGGGGGCTACAGGAAGGCTGGGGAGGGACTACTGACAAGGTAATGACAGGACAAGGGGCAATGGGTTTGAACTGGCAGAGGGGAGATTGAAACTGGATGTTAGGAAGAAGTTCTTTAGAGTGAGGGTGGTGAGACACTGGCACAGGTTGGCCAGGGAGGTTGTGGCTGCTCCCTCCCTGGAGGTGTTGAAGGCCAGGTTGGATGAGGCCTTGAGTGACCTGTGCTAGTGGGAGGTGTCCCTGCCTATGGCAGGGGGTTGGAACTAGATGACCCTTGAGGTCCCTTCCAACCTTACCATTCTATGATTTTCAAGTACCTCAGCTTTTCTTTTTGTTGTCATTTCCAGCACATTCTGTCACTAAAAGAGAGAGGCTCGAAAACTCACTGGTCTTTTGTTGAGATGATTAAGGAATCATAAAACTGTTTGGGTTGGAAAGGACCTCTAAGATCATCCACTCCAATCATCAACCTAACACCACCGTGGCCATTAAGCCATGTCCCGAAGTGCCAATTCCACAGGTTTCTTGAACATCTCTAGGGGCGATGACTCCACCACCTCCCTGGGCAGCCTGCTCCAATGCCTGACCACTCCTGCAGGAAAAAAGTTTTTCCTAATCTCCAAGCTAAAGCTCTCCTGGCACAATTTCAGGCCACAGGACTGTAGAAGACAGCAGTTCATTACAGATTAAGAACTGACCTCAGGGACCCTGCAGAGCCACACTCAATATTAAGTACTCATTTTTCTCCAACTCTTTTGGTTCAGCTTTTGAAACCAACTAAATTTCCAAATCCTGTTTTAATCGTTAAAGTATTTCTACTCAGAGGCCCAAAGCTCTGTTGGAGCAAAGCCTGACTAGTTCCTGCCATTTATCTTCTTTGCATTGTATTCTCCATGGTCTTTTCTTTGCCACACACATTTCACTTTAGGCTTCTTCAAAGGGCAACAGCCACAATGTTCTGTTTCCCTCTGAGTTCAGCTTCTGCTGCAGACACTTTCAAGAGAGTCTCCACTTAAGGAGACAGGAAGGGGCTTGCTTTCCTGCAGTATCAGTGTGATGGTTTGGGAGTTCCCTGTCCCCCACACTTTGTAAACTCACCCAGACTAGACTCAGCCAGCTGGAAGTTAAGGACTGAAGCTCAGCACAATGTACAAGCAGAGATATACACAATAGACAGGAATAGTTACAGACATATACAAGTTAAAGGTAATACAAAAACACAATTCCCCTTCCAGAAATCAGAGACCCCAGGAGGGGCTCCNTCAGTTAGGCTGGACAACCTCCTTACTGTTTACCTTCCACTATACCAAGATGCTCAAGGTCCTGTCCAATCTGGTCTCGAACCCCTCCAGGGTGGAAGCAGCCACAACCTCCCTTGGCAATCTGTTCCAGTGTCTCACCACCCTCGCTATCAAGAATTTCTTCCTCATCTCCAGCCTCAAGCTTCCCTCTTCCAGTTCAAGGCCCTGCAAAATGTCCACAGCTGTCTCAGAGACATCCTTCAGGTACTGCAAGACTGCTCTAAGGTTTCCTTGAAGCCTTCTCTTCTCCAGGCTGAATAACCACAGCTCTCTCAGCCTGTCCTCAGAGGGGAGGATCTTCAGCCCTTTGATCATCTTTGTGGCCTCCTCTGGGTTCTTTCCAGCAGCTCCATGTCCTTCTTGTGCTGGGGGCACCAGGACTGGAGGAAGTGCTGCAGGTGAGGTCTCAGCAGAGGGGCAGAATCCCCTTCCTGCCCTGCTGCTCTCACTGCTTTGGATGCAGCTCAGCACACAGCTGCCTTCTGGGCTGCCAGCAACCACTGGCAGCTCATGGGGAGTTTTTTAAATCAACTGACACCCCCAAGTCCTCCTCCTCAAGGCTACACTCAGGCAGCAGGTCCCTGACTTCTCTTGGCCTCTTCACCGGCTCCCACTATGGGACCTTTTGGTCAAGTCTGCTACTAATGCTGTGCTCCACCTCATCTTCTCACATCATTGGCTCTTCTGACTAATTACAGCATTCACAATCCATGCTTAGTTACTGACCTCTGCATGTTTAATGCAAATTTAATGCTGAAAACAGTTTTAATGGAAGTGCAAGTGAAGCCAAAGCACAATATCAAACTGAACATTTAACCTCCCAAACAATTAAGCTGTCTGTCTTTAATGAAGATTTAATAACAGCAGCTCCAGTTCAGATCAGCAGTGAACAGATGAATAGTAGCAGCTGTAAATAAGAGATGCTTCAGTTTAAACATTCATAAGCCCTGTTGCTGGTGATAGACACCTGTCAAATTCCAAACAAAGGCAGGAACAAATTCTATTCTATGTAAGATAAATCAACATCTTGGTTCCCAAACATTTCAGTAGTAAGAGGACAACCCTGCCTTCAACGTGGGAAGATACAATTTAGAACAACACAGTAAATTTGATTTCCTGAAAAGAGACTGATGATCATAGAATCATAGAATGGTAGGGGTTGGAAGGGACCTCTGAAGATGATTGAGTCCAAGCCCCTTGCCAAAGCAGAATTGCACGGGACAGGTCACTCAGGAACATGTCCAGATGTGTCTTGAATGTCTCCAGAGAAGAAGACTTCACAACCTCTCTGGGAAGCCTGCTCCAGGGCTGCAGCACCCTCACAGTAAAGAAGTCATTCCTCAAGCTGAGGTGGAACTTTCTGGGTTTCAGTTTGCATCCACTGCCTCTTGTCCTATCACAGGACACCACTGAAAAGAGCTTGGCTCCTTCTTGCCCCCCACCCTTCAGATGTTTATAAACATTAATCAGATCCTGCCTCAGGTTGCTCTTCTCCAGCCTAAACAACCACAGTCTCAGGTCTCTCAGCCTTTCCTCATCAGGCAGATGTTCCAACCCCTTTGTCACACTCCTATGATGATATATGGTATTACATGGGATGTTATGATATGTAATAAAAACTGCCAAATCCAAAGAAGGAGACTTCTCTGTGCTCTGGATGCAGCCCTTCAGAGAAAACTGAAATAAACACTGAATAATGAAAACACCTGGGTAGCTGAGTCACTCTTGTAACATGCCATGAGAAGCTATGCACACAATGAACCTTGGCAGGTTTGGGTAGAAAAACTGATTCCAGAGTCACAAGCCTGGCAGAAAAGCTCAGTCAGCCCTGCAGAGCTGCGAGGACTTGCTTGACTTCAAACCAACCTGAAATGCACATTCAGCAGTGAGGTGAGAATTGTCATTTACCTGCCCTGAGCTGACTGAAGGAAGAAGTAATGTGGTTGTATTACTGCTAACTGCATTATCTGAGAACTCTGCTAGAGTGAAGTGAAGGAAGGGCTATGCCTGAATATGTTCATTCAGATGATCAACAGAACCTCTGATGGGAGGACATGGGGCAATGGTTTGAAACTAGAGAAGGGTAGATTTAGGTTGGACATCTTTAGCCTGAGGGTGGTGGAACATTGGAAGAGGCTGGAGGCCCCATCCCTGGGCACATTAAAGGTCAGGCTTGATCACAGGATGCCAGGGGTTGGAACGGACTCAAAGAGCTCATCCAGTCCAACCCCTCTGCCAGAGCAAGACCAGACAATCTAGCTCAGGTCACACAGGAACACATCCAGACAGGCCTGGAAAGGCTCCAGAGAAGGAGACTCCACAACCTCTCTGGGCAGCCTGTACCAGTGCTGTGACCCTTACAGTCAAGAAGTTCCCCCTTGTGTTGAGGTGGAACCTCCTGTGCTGCAGCTTCCATCCATTGCTCCTTGTCCTATCCCAGGGAGCAAGTGAGCAGAGCCTGTCCCGTGTCCATCCCCCCACCCTTTCTGACCCCCAGCCCTCCGGTATTTGTAAACATTTATCAAATCTCCTCTCAGTCTTCTTTTCTCCAGACTAAACAGTTGCAAGTCCCTCAGCCTCTCCTCATCAGGCAGTGCTCCAGTCCCCTCATCACCCTCATAGCCCTTTGTTGACCTTATCCAGCAGATCCCTGTCCCTCTTTCAGCTGGGGATGGGGCTCTGAGGACCCTGATCTGGTTGGGGATGTTCCTGCTGACTGTAGGAGGATTGGCCAAGAGCTAGAGGTCCCTTCCTTGCAATGCATTCTGTGATGTTACCTTGTGGAAGCACAGATGATAAAAAACTGCAAACCTGCATTAAAGGCTCCACTCAAATGTCTTGGGGCCATTTATTATGAATAACATAAAGAAAGGTAAAAGAAAGGAGATTTAGTGATGGTAGCTCCCTGAAGCCTGCTGCTGTGGCCAGCTTTGCTATCTGGAGGAGGAATTGCATCAGGCTTGGTGTAAGACAATATCTGTAAGGGGCTGTTTGGTTTCTACAATCATTAGGAGAACATGAAAATTGAGAAATGAGAGTTTTTTTGTGACACTCTACCTAGATCTAAAGACAGAATAGATAAAGCAAAGTGTTAGCTCCTGTTTAGAAGGAAACAGAATTTTTAACCTCCACTCAGGTGTAGAACAAATGGACTCAATGCTAACACAGAAGACACAAATCAACCCAAAGCACAGAGTCATTCCTTGAGCCAAGAAACCACTTCAATCACAGAGCCACAGAACAGTTTGGGATGGAAGCAACCTTTAAAGCTCATCTAGGCCGACCACCCTGCAGTCAACAGGGACATCCCCAAGTAGAGTAGGCTGCTCAGAGCCCCAGACAACCTGACCTGGAACAGTTCCAGGGATGGAATCACCTCGCTGGGCAACCTCACCCAGTGTCTCGCCACCTTCAGTCAAATATTTCCCCCTTCTCTCCAAGCTGAATCTCCCTCTTGGGGTTTCAAACCATCACCCCCTGTCCTGGCACAATGCAGTCTCTGAAACTGAGACATTTGAGAGATCAGGGACTGCCCATTCCAACTCTCATCAGGTGGTTTTACTGCTGCAAATGGGTGTCACTGTCATGGGTGAGAGATGCCAATTCATCAGCACGAGCAGTTTGTGTTAAATTCTGCAGGCAGGATTGAAACTGGGAAGGGAAGCTTTGTTGGGGGTTTTATTCATTTGGTTTTGTTTTAAACAGAGTGGCAACCACATCAAAACCTCACCCTCTGCAGTGACTCTGGTCAATCTGAAAAGCAGTAGGGTAAAGGTGAGTGGGAGGGAGAGGAGGTGAGCTTGCTTTTGACCTAAAGAGTATTTCCTTCTGGCTGTTGAAGCCTGCTTTTGGTTTCTGGTTCCTTTGGGCTTCTTTTCTTCAGCATAATGGCAAAAGAAACAAGAGTTACACATTTTCACAGAATCCCAGAATTCCAGCAGGGTGGGGGTTGGAAGGGACCTCTGGAGACCTTCCAGTCCAAATTCCCTGCTAAAGCAGGATCACCCACAGCAGTTGCAGAGACCAATGATAGCTCCCTTCAGTCTCCTTTTCTCCAGGCTGAACAAGCCCAGTTCCCTCAGCTGTTCCTCACTAGACTTGTGCTCTGGACTCTTCACCAGCTTTGTTGCCCTTCTCTGGACATGTTCTAGCACTGCAATGTCCTTCTTGAAGTTAGGGGCCCAAAACTAAACCCAGTACTCCAGGTGCAGTCTCATGAGTGCTGGGGACAGGAGGACAACCAGGTGCACTAAAGTCAGTATTAAACACAGGATATTGACAATCACCACCTGAAGTGGGCACGGTGCCTTGCTCAGAAGCCACAGGGTTGGCTCCTCCACCTCACTGCTACAGTCCACAGGCTCCTGCATCACCACAACCTCATGCACCCACTTTGCTGTTTACAAGCTCCACATGGGCTGGTCACTGCCCACCCCTGCTTATTGCATCTTCTGTATTCTCAGCCAAACTGGTAGGTAGGGCACAAAGACTGAACCTCTCCTTTACAGACATGGAACAGATTGCCCAGGGTGGCTGCAGATGCCCTCTCCCTGGAGGTGTTCAAGGCCAGGTGGGACAGATCCTTGTGCAGCCTGGTCTAGTAGAAAGTGTGCCTGTCCAAGACAGGGGGGCTTGGAACTAGATGATCTTTAGAGTCCCTTTCAACCCAAGCCATTCTAAGATTCTCTGTCACTGAAGCCCATGCCCATAAGCATTTGCTGCCTTATTTTCATAGAATCACAGAATGGTAAGGTTGGAAGGGACCTCAAGGATCATCTAGTTCCAACCCCCTGCCAT
>WBNM01007929.1:1478-12119 GCA_013399055.1 Ramphastos sulfuratus
TCCCTGGAGATATCCAAGGTGAGGCTTGACAGGGCTCTGGTCAGCTTGGTCTAGTTGAGGATGTCCCTGCTGACTGCAGAGGGGTTTGGACTAGATGATAATAACTGCTTGAGAAAGTCCAGCGCAGAGCCACAAAGATGATTAAGGGAATGGAACATCTCTCTTACAAGGAGAGACTGAGGGAGCTGGGAGCCTGCGGGGTGACCTCATTCATGTTTATAAACATGTAAAGGGTGAGTATCAGAAGATGGAGTCAGGCCTTTCTTGGTGATGCTCAGTGACAGGACAAGGGGCAATGGGTGGAAGTTGAGGCACAGATAGTTTCATGTAAACATGAAGAGGAATTTTTTTCATTGTAAGGGTGACAGAACACTGGAACAGGCTGCCCTGGGGGGGTTGTGGAGTCTCCCTCTCTGGAGATACTCAAGACCCACTGGGATGCATTTCTGTGTGATCTGGTATAGGTGATCCTGCTTTGGCAGGTGGGTTGGACTGGATGAGGTCCCTTCTAGCCCCTGACATTCTGTGATTCTATGAAAAGAGTTTAGGGGCCAATTTTAAATGCATTCAAAAGTTCAAGGAATAAAATACAAAGCTGCGTGTGAATGTGGTGATGACAAAGACAGTATTGTTTATTGTCAAAAGATACTAAATGTTTTAGACATTTAAATTAAATTATATTCTAAACAAGCCAGAAACAGATTGGTGTTAAATACAAGTTTCACAGTTGTTTCTATTAAGTAAATCTACATATAACTGCAAATCAGATGTTCTGCTAGGCATGGTGTTCTGCATTGCAGTGTGAAATTACAGATACTGTTTGAAATGAAAGATATGACAAAAATGTAAAATGACAATAAGTTTCTTTGGTGGTTGGAGTGGGATTTATCAAAATATAAAAACAATTGCAATAACCTTAACCTTCATAATATGATCATAAATACATTGTTTGTGTTTGCTTATTTCTACTTTAAATCAGGTTTGAACTGCAACCAAGTCTTTAGATGTAGTAATTTCATAAATATATTTGCTGTGTGGTAGCTCACTGAAGAGGCACATAGCACACTGTTTTCAATACAGAGGTTAACACATGCACTGAAGGAATAAGCTTAATGCAATTTTTTTAAAGGTCACATAAAACAGGAAATACAAATGCCAAAAGAGAGAAGAAGATGGGTCCTGGGTCAAATGGAAGCTCAGTACTATAACATAGTTTCTTAAAGCAATAAATATAGTAAATGAATAAACAAGAATCTGAAAATTTATTCTGGGCAACACAGGCAGAAGTCGTGGCCATTTCAATTTTTGTTATGTAAGAAATACATTTTGTGTTTTGATACTAAGAAATTATGTGCATCTTCCCAAAGATTAACTGAGGCACCTCGCTCTACAGATAAAAAAGTGCAAAATCAAATCTCAAGATTAATAAAGTATTGGCATGCTCGTCACCAAAGAATCAAACTAACAACTCACTGCACTAAGTTTCCTACAAAAAAAAAAAATTAAATGACAGTGCCTGTGGATCTCTCTCTAAAAGACATACTAAACCTGGAAACCCAACTGGAAACAAACAGTGTACAAATCACAGGCTTCTGCTCTGTTCATCTTGGTGATTCAAAAGTGCACCTCTGTCCAGCTTCCTCGAGCTGGCTTTTACACTACATTATTTTTAAGGCTACAGGCTAAGAGGAACAACCCACCTTCCAGGATGACAAAAAATAGTTTGCAAGTTTGTCTTGTGTCATTGCTCAAAGAGAAAATCTTTCATTATGTACTGTAGGACGAAGGATTTGCAACTCTATGTTATTTGAGAAATACGATATTGAAGTAATTTATCTCACTGTATGGGTCTTGAAGATGCACAGTGGTATCTCCAATCAACTTTTAAAGAAAACTGCATGGAATTTTAGTGACACTGGGAATACTGATGAGACTTAAAGAAAAAATCGAGTTTTGATAGTTATGAATTACATACGGTGCTGACAGACTGTTCAAGGGCTCTTTTATGCTTCAATTATTACTTCTAATAAGGTTTTAATTTTACTTCTTTTTTTATTAACAATTCCTGCAGGAAACTACAGAGAAGTAGCTAAAGTTATTTATGCACTCCCTGAACACTCTTAACAGAACCAAAGATAGCCTCTGACAGGGTTTCAATTGTGAAAGTACAGAGCTATCTTGCCTCACATTAACAATCCTTTTGGTTTCAGCATCAACAGGATTCCTTATGGAAATAAAATTAACTGCCAATACATAGAATGGGTTGGAAGTAACCTCCAAAAGTCATCTACTCCATCTCCCCTGCAGTGATCAGGGACATCCTCCATTAGATCGGTTGCCGAGAGCCCTGTTGAGCCTGACCTTGTATATGAAAAACTACTACAAACTACTACAAACTAAAACAACATTACAAAAAATATAAAAAATCAGAACAAACCAGTTGATAAACATCCTTACAAAAGCTGTATACCTTATATTTTTTCCCCTAGCTAGAGGGAAATGTACAGACTTTCTGAAATACATAGAAGACTCCAAACTGTCACTCAGCACACACCAACATTAACAGTAATGCCATTTAAATGGAGGAAAGGATAGCAAGTTATATTGTGTATTGCTGCTTTATTAAACTACACAAAACTCTGTAGCTCACCTTTACTGCTAGAACAAGCTTTCACTGATCCTTTTAATTGCCAGAGTTTATACAGAAATATTTGCTTCACAGTTCTGAAAGAATGAACACTTTAATGTAACAGTAAACAAAACTGCTTCACTGGCTGCTAGAGATTTGTCAAAATAAGTATCATGAATGCATTCAACAAATTGCTTATCACGTACTTTTCAAGTAATTAATTCTTACAGTCTACTGGAATTAAAGTTGCTGCCTATTTACAGAAAAAGAATCTTAAAACTAAGAAAGAACCTCAAAATTTGGTACGAAACACTAACAGTTCTGACGATTTACTTTATTGACTTCAGCTGCCTGAGAGATAATGCTTTTGTGGAAAGGAAGAAAAAAGTAAATTTGTAAGAAAGCAATAAATATATTCTTTTTCTTTCATATATAACAACACACTCTCAAAATAATTAGATACTCTAATCCCACCACTTTTTATACACACAACCATACACATACACATAACATACACGAGGTCTTGGTCCTTAAAAGAGTATCTCTACACTACTCCACAGGTATAGACATAGTTCTCGGTGTGATTACCGCTTGCATGCATCGGGTCATTAGAAGAGCACAAAAGAGAAATTATGCACAGGATAGGACAACATAACAGAGAAAGACTGATTCTCAATAGAAGGGAAACTTAGAACTCAGTACAGCAGCAATTCAAAATAATTTTGAAAGAGAAAGTGAAAGTTAGATTTATTTAAATTATATAAATAAAGGAAGCAACTGCAAACCAGTAATACATGAAGATTAAATCCTTTTAATTCAGAAATTCTTTTACTATGGATTCCATTCTGTCTATGCATAAATGCTGCATTTATCCCACTAAAAAATGTATTTCCCATCTGACTATTACTGTACAAAATACATGGTGTTTTAAAAATAGATTTCAAAAGGATAAAATTAGTCAAGAAATAGTTTTAGTGAGATCACGCACTAGAGACATTTGCTAGCCAAGTGAGAAGCAGAAACAAAACATGTTTTTATGAAGAAATACCCAGGGTATGCTTATTCCTTAAATGGCAAATGCTAAATATTGGAAAGAAAACTCAAGTGAGTCTCACAGGATTCATCTGTATTATTCAGTAGGAAGACCTGATCCCCTGATAAGTAAAAGATTCTATTTTTAAATAGAAGACATATGCAGCACAAATATTAAAATGTTACCATTTATCACAATCTTGGAAAACTACTTCAACATTGTTAGCTGTATGTCACTTCTCAAAAGAGAACTTATAATTCATTTATGAAGCAAAAACCTCAGTTTATAGTTTTGCCTTGTGATAGCTGAATTTGATTCAGTATTGTTTCGTTTATCCAGATATCTATAGCTATGCTCCATCTATAACATTTTAAAATAAAAACTACATCATTCTAGTTTGCTGAAACTTGTTTTTTCACTTCATCAAATAGCCTCATAGAAGAAAAACCTTAGGGGGAAAAAAAACATCATGTGCCCCCAGAGACACTACGTATGTTAGCAAATGATGAAAAGAGGCAATATGAAAAAGGAATATTCAGCATTTTAGAAAACAGAAAAGCTATGTACCTAGAATGCTTTTTCAATAGTTATAATACTAAAGGTGTCAGCAAAAAACCCACAGTTCATCTCAGGTTCTCATGCCAACAATTTGATCTGGAAAGCTTTGTGCAATTATTTTACAGCTAGAAATACAGTCCTTTAACATTTGGTGAAATCCAGAACTATTACATAATAGACATTCTACAAGACAACTATTAAGTCAGTTGTCATCTTCTGCAGGCTACTTACAGGCGTCACTATGAAGTAAACTGAACTGAGATAAACTTTATGAGACAATATTAACTGTCCTAACTGCACTCTTATTAATGATGCTTGGGATATCTTGGTTTTTAAAAAATCTTCTAAGTGATTTCTCACAGTCCAGCCATACAAAGTGCTGATTTTGAATGTATGCCTCCTTAGAAACTTTGTTTTCAAAAACTGATTCTTTTTTTAAGGCAGTAATGGTGTTTGGTTGTTTTGGGGCTTGTTAAAGATCTCATTGGAAGCCTACAGTTTAAAGCTTGACTTTATTTTCTGTACATGGAGACTAAAACCACTGGTCTATCTGCTTTTCTAAAGTGGAAGTAAAGCATTAGAGCCTTGTATCTTTCACTACCACTAAGTTTTAAAGTAATTAATTGTAAATTTGTAAATAGTAATGTTGTAAATGTACAACATTACTGCAAAACCAGACCCATATATTTTGAAAACCCAGTAAAAATACGTAGTTACAGTTTAAAGGTGGAGTCAAGATTTTAGCATCTAAATCAAGGACAATAATGTGTTTCATCCTTAGAATTATCAAACAAAAAAACATGGCTTTATGCTCCTACTCAGTTAAAGCCTCACATGGTCTTCAGACACTACGCAGTTGTCTTGGTGTGGCCTTCACACGTTTGTGAAGTTATTAGTCTTTGTAAGACCACGGAAGACCACCTGAATGATCCCACAAGAAGTCAACCTTATACTTCTTGTGCAAAGATGCAGAAGACATGAGGGTTTGAAAAGCCTCTGAGAGGTTTTCCTTTTGAAAAGAGAGGCAGTTTCTTTAATAAAGGATGCTTAATAAGAGATTAAACTTGCAGCAGTGTAAATCGGTTCTATAAACAATGCTTTGCAGCAATACATACACTGACTTTCTTACCTTTAACCAGAGGTATTTTTAAGCATGTCAAACATTTTCAGTGCAGCTCCTGCTTTTATGAATAAGACTTTTGAAAAAAAATTAGCTATTCATTTCCAACACTTCTATAAGAATGCAAAATTAGTAGAGCTCAATCATCACAAAACCAAAGGTATAGGTACATTACATACCATAGTCAGTGATCTTACAGGACACTAAATACAGCTCTTTCAGATTCCTGCCTTCTTTGGCAATCACCTCCACACATCTGGAAGACACATAAAGTAATATAACAGTTAAAAGAGAAAAGATCACTTTTAAATACCAAAAGCAAAATACACGAGTGTAATGTATTTTACCTCAATTTCATGATTTTGTGAATTATTCCATACAACTCACTCAAAATGCACATGGCTGCCTGTATACCCTGAAGGAAAGTATTATTTTACACTGAATTCTTTGACATAAATATTCCCATAACTCTGAATATATGAGTTGCCTGAAACATATACAAGTCCTTTGGAAAATAATACAAATGTGAACTTCCATTTCTATCTTACTCTGTGATTTTGAAAGTTTCTATTGCAAGATTTAAGCTTTGAGAGTTTTCATCTAGGTAATAACTATAAATGCATAGTAATGAGGACGAAAGAGAAGGAAATGTAATGTTAAGCTCATGTTTGTGTATCTTTGGTGATTATTGCAGAAGTCAGCATTCATCAGGTGATGCAATGGCACATGCTATTGGTGTTGCAAGAGATGAGAAGACAGCTCACTTGTTTGCCTTGTTAGAACTACACTGAATTTTAGTGAAACATTTATTTTTCCATCAGTCTCCTTTAATTTCTTGTGAACAAGAAAAATAATATGAAAATCAAAATTCATGTAAAATAGGAGCTTGTTACATGTTTGTGATCATGTCTATATTAATGTTACATTTACAACTGCACTGTTTATAGTGCACTGTTCAGAAATATAGTTCATAAATTGCAATTTCAGCCCCATCAATGTAAAATGCATCCCTGGTCATAAGGTCAGCCACATTAGCATTGTGCTATTCTCTACATAGAGAGATCTTTAAAACCATGTTTCATAAGATAAATCCTAAGAATTTCTTATGATCCAATATATTCCTCTTAAATTTTCAGATCAATTACCCAATCATCTACTCTGCCTGTTAAATCAATCTTCCTACAGTACACAAAATTAAATTATCAATTTTGAAAATAAAAAAAAAGTATTGCTGAATTTGTCACAAGTTTGGAAAACAGAACTACATGCTCAGGGACCTCTGCCCTCCACTTACCACCATCAAGACTACCTCCCAATCTGATTTAGCTGTTCATGCTGCCTATTTTAGATTTTAAAAGCAACCACATAATTCTTATAGCTTACAGTAGCAGGTTAACTGAATGATAGACCTCTGTATCCATTTGTCCCCTCTCTGTTTCCTTCTAAAATCTAGCACAAAAATTCACTGCTACTAATTAAACAGCATGCCTTAATCATAAACAGAGTACCTTTATCACTGTTCCTTTACTATCACTATAATTTTCAACCCTTGAAAAGTGTAAAAGCCTAATATTTAGAAAATGTTTGCAATTTTTTTGGGGGAAAAAGTTTACTTACTTTTGAATATATAGAGAAAGAATACGTAAACAAAGAAGAGAAATATTTAACATGGTAACCCATGACATGGAAGACAAACAGGGAAAAAACTAGATGCTGTATTTGTTTAAACCCTTAACATCTTTGCTAAGGCAATTAGTAAGCAATAGAGTTATTTTTTCTTTAGCTGTTACACCAGGACTAGGTTTTTTACTATAAACTAACCTCAGAATTTTCATCAAGCTATTTCCCGCCCCGCCCCCATCCAAGAAAAGGGTAAGATTTAGAGCATTAAACACATTCTGCTCCAGTAAGACATGATTTTGAACAAGATACTCATCTTTGTTAACTGACTTAACGAGATCAACCAAGACACGAAAAAGTTTTTTTATTATTTATTCCAGAAAAATACTTCCTAATAATGAGATTCTGTTGCTCATGTAAATGATAGGAATAAATAGAAAATAATTATCCCGTATTTTTATTAGACATTTTAGCAAATATAATTGAAAAATTACTTGACACTGCAGTTAAAAACCTTCCATGAACTCTTACAATACATCACTTAGCATAACACTGAAAATATGAAACACTTTTTACCTTGGATAAAAATTCTAAAGGCAGAAAAGTATTTTGAAGATTTCACCTAAAGACTCTGCAAGTTTGCAAAATACTTCTGGTAATTTTTACTTATTGAGATAAATTAATTGATCAACCTAATGCAGTAATTGGTGTCTAACAACACTACCACAGCACAGTCAGGATGACATAGATTACCTAATTTTCCCTACAACTTCAGTTACAAAAGTTTTCAATTAGTCAAGCTCCAAATTTCTATTATCTGCACATAGATTTATGTATATTTGCATCCTTCATCATCCTTGTATATTTAAATCTCTGGTTGTTGGCCATCCAAACAAAAGTAGTTCAATTGCAAAGAAAAAGAATTTGTAGTTTCTGTCCTACCACCCATAAGGCTGCTTGTGTATTTATAAGCCTATCTTAACAAATGAAGAGTGATAGAAATGCAGTGATTGAGAAGAAATTTCAGCTGCAGTCAGTCACTTGATTCCAGAAGCAAAGAACAAAAGATTTGGCTGTGTAGCCTTTATAATTATATCCTTTAGACTTTCCAGATACTGCCAGCTATAAGGGTTAAAACTTTTTCCAAGTGACTTTAGTGACCTTAATTCTGTTCTTAGTGACATCTTGGGAGTCTAAATGAAATACTGTTTACTTTCTGCTAATGCGAAAAGAAAAACCTCAATCTTTAGCTACTTCCATTAAACAGAAAATAGAGGTGAAAATGTGCTTTGATTGTCTTTTTCCCCCCAAATGTTATAATAATCTAACAGATTGACTTGCATAAGTGCATCTAATTTAAAGCTTAATTTTTAGCACCCTTTTGTAGATCATCCCCATGTAAACCAATTTATAGAGGAAGTTTCAAGAAACACTTTGTATGGCCTCATTAGCCTCTGCTCTGTGAAGGGTCATACAATATATAATAGTTAGTAAAAACTGATTTCTTTACAACGTAAAGAAAAATAGGAGTATTTGTGTAATTATTACTTTTACCTTTTAATCTTTGTTAAACCTGACCACAAAGAAAAAGGTTAAAAGAACAAAATTAAATTAACCTTTTCTAGAAAGCAGGGATCAAGTCTTGTTAATTTAATTGTAATAATCCATCAAAATTATTATATCAGATTATTGCTATAGCTATCTTTGACAGTTTTTATGATGTTACTGAATCAGACAACAAAGAAGCCTCATCTTAAACACATCAGCATAATACTGGTAAATAAGAGAGGTGAAGTTATTATTTCCTACCTATTGTCAATACAAAATATTTACAACACCACAGATGTCTGTAAATCAACTAGAGTTCACTCAGCACTATGATGTCGAATTCATTAACATTCCAACATCCCTAAGTTCGTGATGAGAGAATAACAAACCAAAGATTGCCTCGTAGTATTAAAATCTCTAACAGATTTGCTGGTATAAAGCTTTCCTGCAAACAACTCTCCTCTTCAAAAGTAACAAAACTGTGTGACTGAGGCAAAGAAATGCTTACTAATAACTTCAAATTTATACCCGTTGCCTTGATGGCTCCTACACATAAACATGTACACTGAACTCAAAGTCAAGGTTTATTACTTTCCATGATATTATGCAAAATGTAAGAGCTTAAAAAAAAAAAAAAAGAAAAAAGAAAAAAGAAAAATTAGAAAATAATTTGTTCAAAACTGCAATTATTTTTCTTCTCTTAGCCAACTGATTCCTACATTTGTTGACTGAAATGAAATCTTAAGGCTAACCAATTAAAATGTGCAAGCTTCTGCCTCTAAGAAAAGATACAATAGACCCATGAGCTGTGAAAAATAATTGTCTGCTTTGTATATAAAGCTTTTATGGGTTTTGTCTACTTCTAAAAACATTGGAAAATTGTATTTGTGACAACTGAAAGGAACTAATGAGAAAGTATGACTACAGTATTTGTAGTATAAGTGGTCCTGGGAGACCTTGTTAGAGTCTGAGATGCTGTTCAGCCCCAAGTGAAGCTAATTGAAGTTGCCATATATACTGGTTAAGAGATCACAATTTGAGCGAGCGAGCTTCACTCACCTTAGAGAGTGAAACTCTCTAAGCCAAAACATTAGCTGGGTCCCTTGGTGAGATTCAAAACGAACATCAGACTGTTTATATGCTTTCTTTGCATTTGACTGGCATATATTTGTCTCTAAGTATTAACATGAACATCTTACTAACATTCGAAACATAACCAAGATCACTACTGGGAACCAAAAGACAGCTTGGAAAGAACAAGAACACTAAGACATACAGTGGAAAAAAAAAAAGCCTCAGACAAAGGAATTGATGGACATCCTCCAAAATTACTGTTTCAAAGGTTAAATTCAGGCTGCATACTAAATAATACTCACAGACATAGTTTTTAACGATTTTAACATTACTGTGGAAGGCAATAATGCAGTTATCATAAACAAGACTCTCCCATAACAAAACCAATGTTAACACATACAGAGTTATAGAATCATAGAATGGTAAGGTTGGAAGGAGACCTCAAGGATCANAAAGGAATTGATGTAAACAGAGGACTTCTGCATTCAGAAGCAATAATTTGAAGGAAAGGTTAAGGGTGAAAAGCTTAACATTTTACTGAGACATCTACAAACCCTTGTAAAACCTTAAATACGAATTTCAGAAGCTGAGAGACACATGTACTTGGTTCAGTGTTCTCTTTTATTGATAAATATACTTGCATTATGAACATTTCACTTTCAATACATTTGTTTTCTAGTACTTTATATTGGTAAGATATATGATTTTCACTTGTCTTTCAGTTACCATGGTACATAGTTTTTACAGTCATTTTAACACGGAATCACAGAATCAAAGAATGGGTTAGATTGGAAGTGACCTCAAAGATCATCTAGTTCCAACCCCCTGCCATAGGCAGGGACATCTCCCACTAGTACAGGTTACTCAAAGCCTGTACTATTAAACCCATTACCACTCATCCTGTCATTGCAAGACCTTGTAAATAGTCCCTCCCCAGCCTTCCTGTAGGCCCCCTTCAGATACTGGAAGGCTACTACAAGGTCTCCTCAAAGCCTTCTCTTCTCCAGGATGAAGAACCCCTACTCTGGTTGCCTGCTCTCATAGCAGAGCTGTTCCAGC
>WBNM01007930.1:0-12421 GCA_013399055.1 Ramphastos sulfuratus
CTCCCAAACCATCACATTATGTTTACGGTTTGTGTCCACCCTTGTCCTGTCACTGGACACCACTGAGAAGAGTCTGGCTCCATCCTCCTGACACTTGCCCTTTAGCTATTGCTCAGCATTTACAAGAACCCCTCTCAGGCTGTTCTTCTCCAGGCTAAACAGCCCCAGCTCTCAGCCTCTCCTCACAAGGCAGAGGCTCCAGTCCCCTCAGCATCTTAGTGGCTCTTTGCTGAACTCTCTCCAGTAGCTCCCTGTCTTTCTTGAACTGTGGAGCCCAGAACTGGACACAATAGACCAGATAAGCCCTCACCAGTGCAAAGAAGAAGGGGAGGAGACCCCCTCTCAACCTGCTGGCCACACTCTTCTTAACACACCCAAGATGCCATTGGCCTTCTTGGCCACGCCTGCACGAGCTGAGAATTCTTTCTGCTTTTGTGAGAGGAACCTGCTTGTGGCTGAGAATTGATCTGAAATCCAGTCCACCCAGCTTTTTAAGCACTAGCATAAATTGTTTAAATTGGTTTCCACAGAGCCCACTGTATCCTGTTGCAGTGTGGCTTCTGACAGCAGCTTTAATTTGCTTGGAAATCGAAAGTACAATCCACATCCTTTCTGCAATGCAAAACATTGTGCATATTTAATGACCTCACATTTTATCCCCTCACTGTGTAAACAGCACCTTTAAGGTTGATTGAAATATGATTTAAATGTAGATCTTCCCTCCCCCCCCCACTGTTTTTATCTTTTAAAACAGCATTAAATACACTTTACAGCCATTCGGCCCGGTACATTCTCTAGCAGAGGGGAGATAATTAAATCTATTTTTCCTGTAAAATTTCATAAGACTATGTCATTTTCTGAGCAGATGCACCAGTATATGTTAAAGCATATCAGAAATTATTCCCTGTGTTGCAGCATAAGATGAAACCATCACATAACACTTGCTAGTAAGACTTGGTTGGAGGTGGTTTTAATGGATTGTGATCTAACTGGGTGAGGAAAATGCTTCAAAAAAGAAAGAAACCAACCCTAAAGTAATTCTGAGTGGGCCAAATGTTTGCTCAGCAGTGGGTACAGAGTCACAAAACAACTCCAGTTGGAATGAAGCTCTAGAGGTTATCTAGTCAAATCCTTGCTAGAGCAGGTTCTCCAGGAATGTTTCCAGATGGGTTTTGAATGTCTCCAGAGAAGGAGACTCCACAACCACTCTGGGCAGCCTGGTCCAGGGCTCCAGCACCCTCCCAGCAAAGAAACTTTTCCTCCAGTTCAAGCACAGGCTCCTGTGTTCTGGTTTGTACTTGCTGACCCCTGTCCTACTACTGAAGATAGACTAGCCCCATCTTCACAACCTCCACTCTTTAGATATTGACCAACTGGAGTTTGGGAGTGGGACCAGTGGGGTTTGGGAGTTCCCTGCCCCCACACTTCGTAAAATGANCAGCCTTTCCTCATAAAAGAGATGCTCCAGTCCTCTCAGCATCTTTATGGCCTTCCATTGGACACTCTCTAGTATTTCCCTGGCCCTCTTGAACTGGGGAGACAAAAACTGGACACAATACTACAGGTAAGGCCTCACCAGGGCGGAGTAGAGGGGACTAGAAACTCCCTTGATCCACTGGTCCAACTCTTCTTAATGTACCCCAGAACATAACTCTTCATGAGGGCACATTGCTGCCTCATGGTGAATTTGTCCACCAGGACTTTCAGGTCCTTCTCTGCAAAGCTGCATTCCAGCAGGTCATCTCCCAACCTCTACTGGTGCAGCTGCAGGACTGTACACCTGGAGTTCAGCATAGTTGTTATTCTGAAAGTGGTCTTCATGGGAGGTAGGGGACCATGGTTGTTTTCCTCCTCTAAATTTTGTACCTCATATTCCAAAAGCCTTCCTTGGAGCTTTGGAACAACAGACAATTACACATACATGAAACAAAATTGCTCCCTGTATGCAACTTAGGTTTCACTAACAACCCACACTTGGGACCTTCAGGTAGATTTGAATGCAGTGAGTGACTTTTGCTTACAGACTGGGTGAAGGAGGAGGTTTCATCCAGTTTGAAATCAATGAATCAGCTCTGTCACCAGTGAACCCCTGGAAATCCAGCATCTGGAATGCAGAACCCTCACATCTTCCTGTTACAGCTCTACAGATTGCTGTTTCCCATTTCTTCAGGGCTAGTGAATCATCCTCCCAGCGTGAAATAAACCAAACCATGTGGATGTACCCTTTGCTACATCAGACATGGATATTTGAAGTTTCCACATTTTCCTCCTGTGCTTAGGTGCTTCATATTAGAGTTGGGCTTGAAAATGTCCTTAGAGATCAATGAACATGGCAAAATAATTGATAGTGTATTTTACTGCTACCGGAGCCTTTGATAAAATGTAAGTTACAAAAGAAATGGTGCCATAAATCCTAGTGGGATAAATATAATTCTAAACAGCAGTTCCAGAACTTTTTCTAACTCTGCCAGCTTCTGTTGAAAATTTTGGGTTTTATAAAGTAAACAGTCAGAAGATATGTGTGGCTATAAAATAGGTTCTCATTACTGTTGGGTGTAGAGGAGCGTAAAATATCAGCCACTGACTCCACTAATGATTGCACACTGTATAGAAGCAGGAGAAAAACAGAAACAGATGCATTGCTGACTTTGGAACAGGTTGAACCATTTAAGAGAAGGAACAGACATCAAAACACACATCAGTTGCATGGACTTGAGATAAAATAACCAGAAATAAATAACCCTCTTCAAAGAATATTTTGCAAAGATCTTTGCTGTCAGTTGTAAGATACAAACATAAAGAGCATCATCTGGTTTCCCCCTTCTGCTTGCTCATTTTCAGCTCAATCCTTTCAGGCTTTCCAGAAGATGGTCACAGAGTGCTTGCAAGCCTTCCCAGAATATTTTGCTTACAGGCCTCTTTTGCCCACCTTTACCAGCAGTCAGCCAGAGTTTCTGGGTGCCACCACGTTTCCATCCCCTCAGCAAAGAGAATTTTTCAGCACTTGGCTTATTGCTGTCTCCAAGGTAACATACAATAGAGAGCAATACAATTGTTCTGATTGTATTAAATCTAATAAATCTTACTTGAAGATACAAGACACTCAGTTAAAAAAAAAATATGTAGCAGAAACAGGATTCAAAAGTCCCTTGAAATAATGTTGCAAATCCCAAGCTAAAGATTAGTAGGAGTATTGAAGAGACTTTATCTAGGGGAGTTGATGTTCACCTGAGCAGGTACATGTATATTAGTAGGAGCATTGAAGAGACCTTATCTAGGGGAGCTGATGTCCACCTGAGCTTGTACATGCATATTAGTAGGAGCATTAAAGAGATCTTATCTAGGGGAGCTGATGTTCAAGGCCAGGTTGGACGAGGCCTTGAGTAACCTGTGCTAGTGGGAGGTGTCAGGGGGTTGGAACTAGATGATCCTTGAGGTCTCCTTCCAACCTTACCATTCTATGATTCTATGTCCACCTGAGCAGGTACATGCATATTAGTAGGAGCACTGAAGAGACCTTATCTAGCTGATGTCCACCTGAGCTTGTACATCCATGCAGTGAGGAGCCCTGTGGCATGCTGCATTGCCTGAGCTCCACCTCTCACCAGGAGCATTAGGCAGTGCTCTGCACCTCAGTACAGGACCTGCTGCTCCTTCTTCCTACTCTGATGCCCACTGTGGAGCTGACATCCACCACTGAGGAATACATGGTGCTGAGGAGTGCATCTCAAGACCTCCCTGTAGCAGCTGACCTTTAAGCATAGAGATTTTTACTATTTAGAATCTAAAGGGCAAAATGCAATCAGTGCAGGACACAAGCAAGTAACACCAAGAAAAAAGCAAGCCGGGTGTGAGTCTCCACATGGAAATCCACTGGAGATTTCCTGCTGGTTGTAGTGTATTAGATGGACTTCTAAGTCCTCCATGGTGTGCTGGTTTGAGGCTAATTGGAATATTTTAATGAGAGAGATTAGATTGTAGGCTGCGAAAAGAAAACAGTGGCGATGTCTACTGCACTCATAGGCTTGCTGGGATGTATAAAAACAAGGACACAAACATAGATAAGACAGAGCCTTTCTCTGTGTCAGAGTCAGTGCCTGTGTTTTCTCCTTGGGCTTTTGTGGCTGTGTAACCCAGCTAATCATTCTGCTTCTAACTCCCCTTGCCAATCCTCCCAACTCACCTTGCATGTAAGGCAGACTCTGGGGTAAGGTAGAGGGGTGGAAAGAAGGTGGAAGGGTGGTTGGGAGCCCCTCCTGGAGACTCTGATTTCTGGAGGAGTATTGGGTTTCTGTATTACTTTTAACTTGTATATTTTCTCTATATAGCTGTAAATATTTGTAATATATAGTAAATATCTGCTTGTATATTGTGCTAAGCTGTAATATAAAGCTTCATTCCTTAACTTCCAGCTGTCTGAGTCTAGTCTGGGTGATTTCATAGAGTGTGGGGGCAGGTAACTCCCAAACCATCACACATGGATATGTCAGAGATGCATCTGCGGTGGATGCAGAGGTTTGAGCAGGTCTCAGCTAGCTCAGTGGAGCACTGAGCTGCAGCATCACTGCACTTGGTGTGGGTGACTTTGCCAAAGGCAGGCAGTGGCAGAGGAGCACACCTTCCCAGTACAGCTACACTGCCACATTCACCTTCTTCTGGAAGTGCAAACATTCCCTAAAGTCTGAGTTATGATAAGGTTGATGAAGACCCAGATGTTCCTTCCAGTTTTGAGATCAGATCCACAGTTTCCACAACACAAACCAATTTTTTGGTAGGCTATTTGGACAAAACAATGCATTGCCCTTCACTTCCCCTCCATTTTCTGAAAAATTCTCTCCTCTGAGTTTCACTGGGTAGGATTCTGATCCAACACAAAGAAAAACATCTACAGAAACTTAATCAAATGTTGGCATTTGATCATAAGAGCCACTGTATTATTTGGCCAGAGCTCCATACTGTCAACACTCATAAGCAATTATCAACCCCCCCTACAGCTCTTTAAGCTGCTGAGTGCAGAGCTCAAAAGGGGTTTTAAGAAATGTATCTTGAAATGTATCATTGGTAGCTCTTCTGCACAAACTCCTTCCTGCTTGATAAAAAATGAATTAACTCATCTCAGTAAAGGATTTCCAGGTGTTACAGATGATTTGGACGGAGGAAAATGGGACCTCAAATTGTGGATTTGCTCTGGCTGTCTGAAAGATAACTAAAGGTCTCATTTTTCACTCAGTTTAAAAATTCCCTTGAAAATGTCATGCTGCATTATTTGAAAATACATGTGGTAATTACACAGAGAGGACCACCCTTCCCTTCCTAACTGAAAGGATAAAAGAAACACATTGTTTGATGTCTAGATGACTTCTAAATGAAGAAACAGGTTTTTTTTTTTCCCCCCTGTTGAAAAAGTTGGGATATATGCAAACAGCTTTCAATGCCATTAATGGAATTACCTGCATAAATCCTTTTATTTGAACATGACTCCACAGTTTATATATAGATTTAAGGTTTGTTTTTTTTTTGCCTCAGTAGCTTATTTATCATATAAAGAATTTTTTTATAAAAATATCTCTACTCAGCAAGGAGAATTTAGTACATTTTGTTTGCTATATAAATCTCTCACATCCTTTAAATAACTTCTCTAGTCTCCTCTCCTATTAAAGCTACTCCACAGCAGGCTCAGGAACCACGTTTGAGAAAAAGTGGTTTTCAAAGAGCTTGCTGTTGAGCAACTGCTAACACAGCAGGCCCCACCCCTAAGAGAATGTCTGTGTTTCATCTTGGGTGCTCCTCAGCTCCCCAGTGCAGGGCCAAAGCTCTTGAAGGTCTGATTCTTTTTTTATCATAGCTGCAAATCATAAATAGAATCTTACCTGAGCAGGTTAAAAAGGAGCTCAGGTCCTTTTCGGTGTCACAGAAGGGAAAGAAAAGTGCACTGCTTTCTTTGGGCTGAGGCCATTGATTCATGTCCAGGGGAAGCAAAAGGATGTAGGCAGAGGGGAGGAGGGATTCCTGTGTTCTGTGATCTCTTTTATTACACCTGCTCCTGCTTTTAATCCAGACAACAACATCAACTACAAAAAGTTAAGGCTGTTGTTGATGCACCAGTAAAAGCGCTAGGCACTTACACCTATCATAGATACTTTTATGACACAATTTCTATGATATGCATTTAGAATTTCTACCCTTTGGGGATATTTCTGAAAGAGAATGCATCTGATTCATTCTGGAAAGCAGAAGGGGAAAAAAAGAAAAAAAAAAAAAAAAGGCAGAAAACCCAGGAGCAGCAGCTTTGTGAGTCAGACCAAGGTGCTGGATCTTGCTGCTCCCTCCTCACCCTAAAGAGGTGCACAACGGTGGGAGCCAAATGCTGCTCATTAGTGAACCTCCCTCAGTCACATTTAGCAGTGGAAGGGTCAGGATGCTCCTCTGGCACCCCTGAGAGCACAGCAAGAGTCACTTTAGCAGGAGCCATCTCAGAGGCAGTGTGCTGAGCAGGGCTGAGTGGGGATGTACCCTGATGTCCACAAACTGGAGCGGCGCAGAGAAAATAATGTTTCCCTGGCATTTCTCAAAGGTCATGCAGTGCTTTTTTTGGCTGAAAACAACATTAAAGGGAGGAATAATGATCAAAGAGAGAAAAGAGGGTGGGAGAAGCCTGCTTTGCACAGTTTGTCCTTATTCCTGAGAGAAAAGTGCTGTATTGACTGTCTGTTGGGCTACTTTGTAAATACAAGAGGTAGGACTGATCTGGTTGTTTGTCCTAATCTCAGTAAAACACAGATAACAGCACAAATGACATGGGAGTGGTGCTCGTTTATAGACCAAGTTCTGCTGCTATAAATAAGCACTGCCAGAGCTGTGACACATCCAGTCAGCAAGCTCTGGTTTTCAGGACAACTTAAAGAATTGTCACAGGGTTCCCAAGGAGGCCATCTCATCAGACAAAAGGTGACTTGGCTTAATTCTACTGGCAGTGTATTTGATTTACAACCTGGCCTTATCCAATAGAATTGTGGGCGTGTCTTTATTTAGTCTCTTGTACAACCCTGACATGTTCCCTCTCAGCATACAGATTGGCACTTGGATGTTTGTAGCATTCAGTCATTAGAAAAGAGTCAGTCTCTTGGTTTAAATTTTCTCAAAGCACATTCTCCTTTATTAGAGAACAAGGAGGTAAGAAGATGTGATGGTTTGGGAGTTACCTGCCCCTCCACACAATGAAATCCCCCAGACTAGACTCAGCCAGCTGGACTGAAGCTCTATTTACAGCTTAGCACAATGTACAAGCAGAGATATANGAACTAAACAAGCAAGCATGATGCTACCTAGATCTTAAGTCCTGACATGAGTCTAGGATGACTGGCCCAAGGTGCAAAGATACCTGCTCAGATTTCCAAGGTTTGGTCAAATTACATTAATAATTGGGGGGCAGAGAGAGGGGAGGGAAGAAGTTATCTTTCTTACACCTGTTGGCTGCTGAACAGGAGATGGTGGTTTCTTATCTCACAGGCAAGATAAAGTCTGTAAGGATGAGGTGTTCCAGAGAACAGGCTGCAGGTAAACAGCAGGAATCACTTGCTGACCTCTCCTCCCCTGCAGGGAGCAGTGGAAATGGATGAATAAGCACAGGAACAGTGAAGAATTTGTTTTGTGCTGATGGAGAGTATCTGCAGATCTTATTTCTAAAGGAAACAAAATTCTCCAGGAGGCAGATACTATCTCCTGGAAGGTCTGGGTTGCATTTTTCTAAAGATAATATTGGTCAGGGTAAGATGGGGAGGTGGTGATTTGACACATCTGGTCATCAGCATCTGCCATTTATGTCATTGTGCCCTAAAATATAGATTTTCATTACAAAAAGGAAAAGGTTCAGCTGTTTCTCACTTCTTGATCTGTGCATAAACATGACTTTGAGCCACATAGGTTGATCACTCAAAGTACAGTTTGATAACAGACCACCCTAAACTCTTCTGCAGTAGAAAACAGCCTCTCCCCAAATGTCCTTCTGCTTTCCTATTATGCTGCTTCACTCCTTGCTTACATTTGTTACAGCACAGTACACACAGGCTTATTTTATGGAACCTATCAAAGAAAAGCAGAAGGAAGAAATATTTTGTGAGAGTTGCTTTCAGCATTTGATGCAAGGCCAGGGACTGGCTATAGAGAATGAATTGCTCTCTTCTCCAGAATCTCTACCTTCATAAAACCTGGAGGAGGAAATTTGTAGACTGGAGAGCAGACACTGCCTGCATTATTCGGAAGATTGCAAACAGAGAACATTTTCTAAGTGCCACACTCACTTTAATTCAAAAAGAGTGACAGAAAAAGCAAACCTGAAAAAGATAAATACAGTGGCATTGATTCCACTGAAAGAGCCAACCACTCAATTATTTTCAAGGAAAATGTGGTGCAAAGCAAGGTCTTGTCTTCTAAATGCAAAACCTAGAACTAATGTAGTGTTAAATTTCTGAAGTTAAAGACCCAAAAATCATCTCTCAACAGCTAAGGCCTGCCAGTATTGAGTCAGCAGTGCTGCATAGGTTCCAGAATACAACAGCACCACAGACTCATACACTAACAAGGAAAGGAAAACAGAAAGCTCAGTGTCTATGCAATGAAAATCACCTAAAGAAAGAGAAAACCTTCTGTGACGTGTCTACACTGGGATGGTTTTGTGAGCATGGTATTATGGTTGGACACTGGAGGAAGTTCTTTACAATGAGGGTAGTGAAATACTGGAACAGGTTGCCCAGAATGGTGGAGACCCCATCCCTGGAGACATTCAAAGTCAAACTTGATGGGGGCCCTGAGCCACCTGATCTAGTGAAAGGTGTCCCTGCTGACTGGGGGATTGCATGAGATGACCTTTGAGGGTCCCTTCCAAGCCAATGCATTCTATGATTCTATGAGCACTCTTTGGGTAAAACTTAAGCACTGGCTTACTTCTTGCTTAGTTATGGTTGCTCTTAGTGTGTAACACAATTCTAGTCAGGTCCCCTGACAGTGGTTCACACATGGATGATCAATGAGACCATGGCCAAGATGTCTTTTTTAAGTGCCTCAAGCTCATCTCCATTACTTCATAGGATGTCTGCAGATGTCTGTGGAAGCCAATAGTGAATCTAGTGCTTCATAAACTCTTCAGGCACTGGTATGTCACACTTCTCTAACTGGAATTAAATAAAAGAAAATAAAAATAAAATAAAAAATAATAGGAAAAAAAACCCAAAATAAAGTAGAATAAAATAAAATAAAAATAGTAGAAAATAATAGAAAATAAAATAACGCAAACTAAAATAAAGTAGAATAAAATAAAATAAATAAAATAGAATAAATTAAATTAAATTAAATTAAAATAAAATAAAGTAGAATAAAATAAAACAAAACAAAGCAAAAGATGTGCAACTGAACCTGTCTGTCAGGTCACTGGGTTCTGAGACCAAAAAAATACAGGCTTATGTGGAAATGAGAAGAAAATGTTTCCCATGCCACCAAAAAGCCATCAGCATAACAGCAGCAATAAGCCATAAAGTGGGAAAGCATCTATTAAAGGGGTACTGGGGAAAATTTGCTGCTGGATGTAGAATAATTCTTTTCTTCCCAGTTTTCCTGCTGAGAGTGAAGGAACTGATGGGGTAGCTATGCATGCCTCTGACTTCACAGGAGCAAGCTGAAGAGAGGAACTGAAGGTCTGGTTTGTCTTTCTAGGCTAAAGGTTTGTCTTATTCACTCCAGAATGTCAGGAGCATGCTGGTTCTAACAAAGCTCTTCTACCAGCAGGTGTGGAAAGAGTGGGAGAAGAGAAGGAAGGCAACACTACCAGATCAGATTTTGGGTATCATGCTTTTACATTGCTGGGACTTGTAATTTCAGGAGTCAGCTGCACCCACTCTGAAGGAACAGAAATAAAAGAGTCTTGTCTCAGCACATTACAGCACTTGTGGTCCATCTGCTCCACTCTCTGGAAGGACTGGCTGGTGCTGGACACGCTTCCAGCCCTGTACTTCTGTGCTTGACACAGGGTGAAGTGCTTAAGCCATGCAGGCTGACACAGGACAGGTACTGTGCATCCCTGCACCTCAGTTTTGCCCTCAATTTCTGCACCACAGATGTGTTGTTTTACTTTTCAAACTGCACTATCATAAGATCTGGACTCAGTTAGGTTAATATTTTTAACCCTTTTCTCTTAAAACTTGTGGTCATTTCTTAATTAATTCTCTACCCTGATATTTCCAAGTAACTGTTCCAAGGCAGTTGGTGTGTCCTGCTTCAGGTTCAGTACCAACTCATCTTGTCACTCCATGAGAATCTGAGGCAGACCTGAGCAGCAATGATTTCTATTGATTTAGCTTGCAAAGTTTAAAATATCAAAGTTTGAAAACTAAATCAATACAAATCATTGCTGCTCAGGTCTTCCTCAGATTGCTTTTGCATGAAAAATAACCTAATGCAAATAACAGCACATGGAGAATTTTGTCCTTAAAGCTTTTTGTCCAACATGCATCTCCTTTGTGCCACGATATCAGCCAGGACTATTCCCACTGCTCAAAAACCCCAGCCTCATCCCTCTCCATCTATCCACTTACTTTTAATTTGACTCTGCAATCTTAAAGGTCTCTTCCAGCCAACACAATTCTAGGATTCTGTGATTCCAAACGATTCTATGATTCAATTGTGCCAGCTGTTCAGTTGTGATTAGCTGCGAGCTGGCATTTGCCTAGCACCCAATAAGGCAAACGCACATACACAGGCAGCCAGATGCTTTTGATTATTGCTGTTTACAAGGGAGACCAAAGCTGTGCATGTCACAGTTTGGAAACCTCTTTCTGTGTACTGAATTCTGTGTATTTCTCCATCATAACCTCCTTCTACTTTGTTTAAGGATGAGCAGTTGTGTTTTCAGACCTTGTCATTCCTCCATCAAGGCAACATGAGAGGTGTGCTTGGAAAGGGCAAATTCCCCTCCAGGGAATCTGGCTGCCTTGGTGTATTTTTATTGTTGTGGACCCAAAGGATTGAATCTCTATCCTTGTCTGGTGCTTTGTGACAATTTTACTCTGCACCAGCTACTTTGGGATTTATATTTCTCTTCTCTCTTTAAAGACAAAAAACTCTTCACAGCAGACTCTGCGATCTCGCAGAGGAAACAAAGCTAAGCAAAGCAAAGCAAAGCAAAGCAAACTATAGAGGAATACCAAGGCAAAAGCCTGTGTTGATCAAGGAGTTAAGTTTGTTACTGCACACCTGATAGACAAATAGTGCCAGAAGTGCCTGCAGCATAAACCACGATAGGAAACAGCATGTTTTCTATACCTGAACACATGGATCAGCTGGAGAAAGACAAAAAGAGATTTTGTGTCTCTTAATGAGGAAACCTGCCAGGTCAGTTAGGTTGAAACAGAAGAGACAAGTGACTTGTTCATACACATACAGGCACAAAGCTTTTCTGTTGGGTTGTGGTAATGTAAAATAGATGCTTAATTTAAAAGAGAGGGCTTAGACAAAGAGCACTCTGAAAGCAACCATTTTGTCATGAGCTCTGATCAATAAATGAAATTTATAACATTAGAAGAGGTCTCTCGGTGTTTGCAAGTGAACTGTATGCCATGGCATGTATACAATTTTTCCTAGCCATCATGTGAGATAATGGTTATTTGCAAGCAGGGTAGTCCCTAATTTATTTTTCTAATAATCTAGTCACTGAGTAGCTATAATGCTTATTGATTGTGATTCTGCCAGATCAATAGCATATTGTCAAAACAATCCTTCAGCTATTCCATAAAGCAAAACAAAACCTGATAAAGTAATATTGGTTGTATGGGAACAGCACCAAATCTCTCTTAATGTGCAATTATTATGTAATGCTACCACCAAAGGTTTTAGTCATACAGAGGACAAGGAGTCTAACATCTAAACTCCCTCCTTAGCCAGCTGGCCTAAGGAGGGTAATGGACAGGTTTCCAAGGAAGAAGAAATTAATAACAACCTGAGGATGCCAATCTCTCTTCACTTGCTAGCAGGTCATAGTATCACAGAACTATTAACCTGTGGATGAGTTAGTAGTTTATGGAGAAGGCTGAAAAGACCTATTAGGGATCCAAAAAGAATTTGCTGACAAGTTCCTGTAGCAGGATGATTATCTATTCCTCATATTGCTCTCCCCTTCCATTGATGTTCCTTCCATTCTCAGGCAGAAACACATACTGCTTAAAAAAAAAAGCAGTTGTGAGAGAATAATTGAGAGAGAAAGGGTCTAACCCAATGTCCTCCCATTGTATCTGGGTTTGCTTTCAGTGTAGACATATAAAAACGTTGAATATCAGAATCCTGAAATTAAGTTTAAAAACATCAGTACTGAAAAAAAAAAAAAAAAGAAGGAAAAAAAAAAAAAAAAAAAAAAAAAAAAAAAAAAGAGAAAAAA
>WBNM01007932.1:0-18873 GCA_013399055.1 Ramphastos sulfuratus
TCTATGATTCTATGATTGGATCTTAAGGATTTTTTTTCCAACCTCAATAATTCTGTGAGCTTATGANGCAATGCATCCCCACTGGCTAGTGCTTGGTTTTACAGTAACTAGGCTGGCAAACATACTGTATGTGACTTGTCTGGGGAGTGTGCTGCACTTGTGAGTCACTTCATACCTGGGAAAAAATATGTTGTTTTTTGAAGGAGTGATGTGGCTGACTTGATTGTGTGCTATGTTGGGGAAGTACATTGATGCTGTACTGACACTTATGACACTGTGTCAGATCTCTGCAACAGAAAGGAAGGTAGATTTTCGTCTGTGCAGGGCATACATGGCTGTGTTGAGCTCTGCTTTTCCTGTGTGGTGAGTCAGGTTGGGGAGTCTCAAAACTGGTATTTCATGTGGACCTCTTTGTTTTGGGTGGTTGTTGGAGGGGTTTTTTTTTAAGCATGTGGCACTAGCTGCAGGATTTCAGTGCAAGCCTGGCAAATGTCAATTAATTTCTTTCAAACACTTGCTGTGTAACAGGTGTCTCTTCAAAGAATCCTTTCCATTTTCTTCTTCTTTTGCCATCAAACCTCCCTCTGCCAGGCTGGCTGCAGGACCCATTCAGGGTCTGTAAAGCCACAGTGGCCTTCCCACCACAGCCTTACCTTCAGCCTCACTCATTACCTGTCGAGCATCTCCCCATCCTTAACACATTTTTCCTTGAGCACTCACTTCTTTTGGAAGTTGGTTATTTAAAAGATACACTTAAATGACTGGCTGAGGGTTCAGAGAGGAGAGGAACTGGCTGAGGGGTTGAGGTTAGCACTTTCTCCTCGGCCTGGTTGTCTTCTCACCTTTAAGTTATTTGTATGCATAGTTGGCTTCCTGCACTGATTGGCACTGAACACGTCGGGATAATGTCACAGTTGCCCACGAAGCCATGCCAGCATGAGAGCACAACCTTGCCAACACAAGGGCATTGATTAGTGCAGAGGAACTAGGGCAATCCAATTATAACTGCAAATGCCATTGGCTTTCTCAAATTCTTAGTCAAATAACTGCAGACTCTCTGCTGTATTAAGGTGGTCTGGACTGTATTGAGGAAGGGGAGTTTGTAGTGCTTAGGTAGTGCAAAGTAAACAGGATTTCATTCTTAAATGCTCTGTTGCCTATTTACACCCAGGGCAGAAGGATAGTGTTTTTTTTCAAAAAGGTAGAAGCTGGCCAACCTCCTTTGCCTGCCTTGATGTTAGAGAATGTGTTTTATATTTCTTTCTTTGGAAATTATTACAGAATATCCTAAAAGGAAACTACACAGGAAAAATAGCCAAGAAGTTTCCTATCTTTTCGATCTTGTTTGAGCACTGAATATTCCTTTGTTCCCTAATATTATGCTTCCTCTAACCTACTCAGTGGGTCAGATAAGGAAATGTGATATTTCTCAGCACCATGACGAAATTAAACTAAAGCTACAAAGAGCGTGAGGGTTGTAGCCTGGAGTCTTAGATGAGTAGTTCAGATCTGGCTTTATATTAAATGCAGAAGTGAACAGCCTCTCATGGCTGAATCGCATTCAATTAGCTACTTCCTATGATGAACTGATTAAAAATTAAGTGGCATCAAATAAGACTGATTTTTTTCCCCTCTTACATTTAAATAATGCTATAATTACATACTAATCAGATGGTAAATCTTAATTGTACACATTCCATATGTTTTATTTGCCTGTTCTCCCCCCTCACTTGGTCGTCTTTGTGTCAGCATGGAGTATATTTTCAGACTGCTTTTATGTTTGGCCTAATTGAATATCAAAAGCAGTATATGTGAAACTTCCTGAATTCTATTCTTTAGCCAGTGGCAGCTGTGCTATTAGATGACCTTTACCATTCCCGTAGCACAGAATAATAAAGGGAGGGGGGGAACTGAAGCCCAGCCGTGTTATTGTTAGAGACAGAAATAAATCATATATAATTGCTTCGCTATGAAGGCCAAATCCTGCTGTCCTTCATGCCTGAGTTAGAAATACAGGATTTGGACCTTTGTTTCCTGTGGTTTCCTGGCCACCTTGGACGTGCCCAGAATCCTCACGCTGCCGCTGCAGTGGCTAATTACCATCGCTGGGCTCACGTCGCCTTACACCGCGCTGCAGCCCAGGCTCCATCCCTCCTGGGATGGCTCTGCTGCAGGAAGCCTCTGTGTCAATGTCTGCCTTCAAGTGCCACTGGCTTCCATAAGGTTAGTTTTACAAATAAGCCTGAGATGATGTGTTACATAGCGAGCAGTATGTGTTACATAGTGGGCAGAGTACCTCTACTTCGGCTAACTATTTGGAACAAGCCTGCTTGATTTGTTGAAGTGAAGAGGTATTCTGGCGTTACATGCATGTGGTGTTAACTGTATCCACTCCAGAATGCAATTAATGGTTTTGTCTGCTTTTTAACCATAGATCATGAACACAGTCACAAAAAGAGCAAGCAGAAACACTGGAGAAGACAGCGAGTAGAAAGCAGCATATTATCGGACATGGAGATGTTGAAGCATAGCCTGGAAATGAATTCACTGTCTGTGGATAGCAACAAGACTGGGACCATGAGTGAGAAGAGGAGCCACAAGCGAACAAAGCGCTTCCTCTCGTACCCTCGCTTTGTGGAAGTGATGGTGGTGGCTGACAGCAGGATGGTTGCCTACCATGGAGCCAACCTACAGCACTATGTCTTGACGTTAATGTCAATAGTGAGTACTCAGCTAAACGGAGCAGATTCACCCCAGATCATTTTCTGGTGATCACAAAGTGCCCTTTCTGCTGTGGTTTAACCGGTTCGCCTTGGCTAGGCATGGAGATAATGCTGGGATTAGCATAAAGCTTGGTGAAAGTCAGCTGGGGAACACTGCATTCAGAGAATCACTGAATTGCTTCGGTTGGAGAAGACCTTTAAGGTCATAGAGTCATTATCTAAGTCTGGTACTAAACCATGTCCCTTAACACCGCATCTCTGCTGTCTTTTAAACACCTCCAGGAATGGGTATTCAACCACCTCCTTGGGGAACCTATTCCAGTGTTTAATAACTTCTTCAGTGAAGAAGTTTCTTCTAATGCCCTCTTCCTTTGTAAACCCATCATGTTTCCTAATCCTTCCTAGACCTTTCCCCTCCAGCTTTCTGAACCTCAGGCAGAAAGAAAAATATCAGTGGCCCTTTAGTCCACATGCTGTAGTCTTCTTTTTATTTAAGTCCATGTGAAATAGCAGCTGAAGTAGAAAAATACTTTGGGGGCTATGCCTTCCAAGGGATTGATGCTGGTAGGTTATGTAGTTACCTGAAATCCCTTGCTCTTGCAAGGAGAAGGTCATCTTGATCCTTAGCATAGTGATGGAGTTGACTTTCCAGGAGGAGGACAAACTTTTTGGTACTGGTACAAGGATACAGTAGTGATGTCCCCAGATAGGCAGCTCTCAAGATAGAATCATAGAATCATAGAATGGGAAGGTTGGAAGGGACCTCAAAGATCATCCAGTTCCAACCTCCTGCCATAGGCAGGGACACCTCCCACTAGTACAGGTCACTCAAGGCCACATCCAACCTGGCCTTGAACACCTCCAAGGAGGGAGCAGCCACAACCTCCCTGGGCAACCTGTGCCAGTATCTCACCACCCTCACTCCAAAGAACTTCCTCCTAACATCCAGTTTCAATCTTCCCTCTGCCACTTCAAACCCATTGCCCCTCATCCTGGCATTANGAGAGTGACTGGAAATCAATATCCAGCATAATTATCTCACTGGACTTTCATCCTATCTGAGGGTAGAAGTGCAGTGCATACATGATCTGAAACTGTCCATGCCCAAATGGGGCATCTGAGAGAATGAGCTGCTTTGGAGAGTCTTGGTTGGTGGCCATTGTATCTCAGAGCAGAATGAATCTGTAATTTGGTGAGACATGCTAAAGCAGAAGAAGTGTTGGGCTTCTGCAACACCAGCAGGTTTGGCTCATTCCAAAACTGTGCTTCTGGCTGGAGATTTCTCCAAGCATCAGAGTACTGAGTAGAGCTCAGGTGAAAAACCAGTCGCAAAATAGAAAATGTGTGTTTTGTCTTAATTGTTTGTTTCCTGGAATGTTAGCAATAATCTGAGTATTTCTTTTTTAAACAGGTGGCTTCTATCTACAAAGACCCAAGCATTGGGAATTTAATTAATATTGTTATTGTGAAATTGGTGGTGATACATAATGAGCAGGTAATGGAAGTGATGTTCTTGACCTTCTGTTTCACAGAGACAGGTGTAGCAAGCTCTGTGATCATAGAATCATAGAATTATAGAATGATAGGGTTGGAAGGGACCTCAAGGATCATCTAGTTCCAACCCCCTGCCATAGGCAGGGACACCTCCCACTAGTACAGCTCACTCAAGGCCTCGTCCAATCTGGCCTTGAGCCCCTCCAGGGAGGGAGCAGCCACAACCTCCCTGGGCAACCTGTGCCAGTGTCTCACCACCCTCACTGTAAAGAACTTCCTCCTAACATCCAGTCTAAATCTCCCCTCTGCCACTTCAAACCCACTGCCCCTCGTCCTGTCATTACAAGACCTTGTCAATAGTCCCTCCCCAGCCTTCCTGTAGGCCCTCTTCAGATACTGGAAGGCTACTATAAGGTGATGAATAATTAAAATACCTGCTTTCTATGTGTTGCTTGTTAGGATGGTCCTGCCATATCTTACAATGCCCAGACAACACTGAAAAACTTTTGCCAGTGGCAGCAATCCCAGAACCACCCTGAAGGAAGTCACCTTCAGCATGATACAGCTGTGCTTGTTACCAGGTATGGCGAACATCCTCAGCAAGACTGTGGCCAGTTGTGTGTCAGAGCCTGTGAGCATTTAATGTCCACAGCGATGTGAGGTGTTTGGCTTCTGATGTGGATGTAATTTGCAGCTATGGGAGCAGTGTAACTCTGAGCAGAACTGGGATAATGCATCTACCATAGCAGCAGATGAGTCTTGAGAGGTTCAGGGCTGTCAGAGGTCTGCTCATGGGTTCAACATGTGATGAAACACTGACTGTGGTAGGAAGTTCAGACTATGGTGAAAAACGTGGCAGACCAGCACAAGAAGGTCTGTTGAAGGACCAGGAATTGCTTTTGGATTTAGTTATTGTTGTGCTTGTACCTTAACTTGCTGCTGCATTGAAAATTAACATGTCAGGTCTGTTCTGCTTTCAGACAGGATATTTGTAGAGCACACGACAAATGCGATACTTTGGGTAAGGAAAATCTTTCCTTTGTCTCTTAATACCTTTTCTTTTCTCTTTTCTTTTCTTTTTCTTTTCTTTTCTTTTCTTTTCTTTTCTTTTCTTTTCTTTTCTTTTCTTTTCTTTTCTTTTCTTTTCTTTTCTTTTCTTTTCTTTTCTTTTCTTTTCTTTTCTTTTCTTTTCTTTTCTTTTCTTTTCTTTTCCCTTTCCTTTCCTTTCCTTTCCTTTCCTTTCCTTTCCTTTCCTTTCCTTTCCTTTCCTTTTTTCTTTTGTTTTCTTCTCTTTTCTTTTCTTTTCATTTTTTGTAGTGACAATGTTAGTTGCCTGTGCTGAACTGTGGATAATATTTCTTTGTTCATAAACTTCTTCGTTCTCTCCTAGGTCTGGCAGAGCTGGGCACAGTCTGTGACCCATACAGGAGCTGTTCAATTAGTGAAGATAACGGACTGAGCACTGCTTTCACAATAGCACATGAACTTGGCCATGTGTATGTTTTATGTAAATACATTTACATTTAAATAGCCCAAGATTTATGCTAGGTGGAGCTTGCCAGCCAGGCTAGGACTTAGTACCTGCTGAGCCTAATTATTTGAGAAGAGATAAATACACTTGGTTAGAAGATGCACCACTGAGAAAGATTAAGCAATGGTGTGACTGAGAGGAGGTTGGATGCTTCAGAGCCTCTCTGGGAGCAGCAAAATGAGCAGCCCCACATTTTGGGGAGGTTGAGTGGCAAGGTATGCCAAGTGGCACCTAAGCAAGGGAGGAGAGCTGACAAAATCACTGCATCTTCTCACATCTACAGATGGATACCAGCAGAATGTGCCCCCAGTAGACATGATTTCCTGGCTAAGCCATTGAGACTAGCCAGGATTTGGGCCAGAGCTGGGATGTGCTGGGTACCCTGGGGAGGACCAAGGCAAGAGGCATAGACCATGCCTCATTTGGCCTTTGGGTGTGAAGTCTTCTCCAAGAGCAGGTCCTCAGTGTGCTGCAGCTTGTCTCACCACCACGCATGGTGCTACTGGAGGCAGCACAGCAGCTCTTTGTGAATGCAGGATTTATCTAGGACATCATGCAGGTGATTGGGCTGTCAGTGAGGCTGCCCACCTCCTCAGCTACTTCATGAGAGAAAATCTGATGCTCCTGCACATCCCTGGAAGAGATGCACCTCCTTCAGGGGAAATCTTTTAACCAATGTTGACTTTCTTTGAGAGTGGTAGTGAGAAAAATCCATTACCCTCCAGCTACGTCTCTTAGGCAGCTGGTAAAGCCCCAAACCACCTCACACCTGGTTTGCAATGGAGGTCTGTGGGTGTGGAATGGATAAGTTCTTGGGAACAGATCTCTTGTTGTTTTAGACTCCCTTTTTCTTCAGAAAGAGCTGGCTCAGACGGTCTATTTTTAACTACAGTAGTATTTGTTTAAGTGAGATTTCCTGACAGAAAGTCCCCAAAGGTTTGGCATTCCCCACACCTAACCTGTGGCTAATTCCTTCACTAACGCTGCCCCAGAGCTGCCGGAGGGGTTAGCGGTGTTCCCAAGCAGGAAATGCCTCTTTGCTCTTTTACAGGGAGCAGAGCAAAAAGGTGGTTCACTGGAGGTAATCTTAATGGGATATAAACTCTCCAGCCTTCGGACGCAGGATCACACCGGGTCATTTCCCCTTCTCCACTTCAAACAGCAAAGCACTTTAAGCCCTTCTGTCTCCGTTAGCATGTTTGCCGCATTCTTCAATATGTCATGTGCTGCAAACTTCACGTGGGTTTCTGCTGAGGTTGATGCTTGATGGCATTTTGTAAACCTACCACATAAAGTAGAGGAGCCAAGTCTGTCCCCGGTGCAACCCTATTTAGGCAACCCATGCAGGCTCAGCGTGGCCCAAGTATTCCACCGCGTTACAAGGCGTTTTGCAGCCGGCGTAGAGTGCTGCCTACGTACACGAGGGACTGCAGGCAGCGTTGGTTGGTGGGCTCAAATCATTTGTCTCCTTCAGAAATGTGCAACTCTTGGCTCGTTGGCTCAATTTCAGAGCCTGGTTTTATGAAGGTGGGGCCAAACCCCAGCCTGCCTGCAAATTCACAGCCATCAGCTGAAAAGGAAATTTGCAGCTGAAATTGTATCTTACTCCAGGCTCTTTCAAGGACTTGTCTGGCAAAATGTATGCAGTCACAGCATGGAGAGCTTAACAAGGAGCTGTGTAGCTTTTTTTGCAGACAAATGCTAGGAACTCTATTTAGGCAATACTCGTGGGCACTTGTGAATCTATGTATATTAATACTTTTATTCTGTAATATCTGTCAGCAAGATATCTAGGAAAAAGTCTTGTGTTTGCCTATATTTATCTCACATTGTACTTGCTATGCTAATTAACTGACATTTGCCACTTAAGTGACTCTACTTCTCACTGCTGTTTTCTCTTAGCTTTAACATGCCACATGATGACAATCATAAGTGCAAAGAAGAGGGAGGTAAAAATCAACAGCATGTCATGGCGCCAACACTGAACTTCTACACCAATCCCTGGATGTGGTCAAAATGCAGTAGGAAATACATCACTGAATTTCTGGAGTAAGGCTTTGCATATGGATATGTTGGGCTGGTTTTACAAGTGCAGGCATCCTGTGGGGTTCTTCAGTTAATCTTTAGTCCTAACGCTCAGCGTTCAGAGGAAATCAGAAGGATTTCTCTGCGTGCATCCTTTACCTAGAGCAGGAATGTGCCCCTGGTATCCGGTCCCTGCCAGCTCAGCCTCATGATAAGCTGGCAAGGACCAGCCTCTCTACTCTATGGGAAAGAATAAGTCTTCCCCCATGGATACTGCTTTTAAGGAATGTGTGTTCTCCTCGAACCTGAAGAGTGAGTTTTCCAAGCCCTGTGGCCCAGATATGAAGCTGTGTTTTAGGAGGCAGATTGAATCTGCCTTTCTGCTTCACAGGTCAAGATAAAGCCCTGGCACTAGTCCATGGTGGGAACAATGTTCCAGGAGCCTGCGGGTCAGTTTGATGCACAGTGATCACCCATTTTGCTGTGATGCCTTCCTCTGTGTTGTGATGGGGAACAGAATGAGAGCCATGATGATGTTCTGGCAAATCCCGGAGCTTGGTCCTTCAGACGGTTCTTCTGCAAATCAATGATTTTCCTTCTAACTATGTACCAGCGCTTGCTCAGCAGCTAAGTGTGGGTTGTGCACACTCAGAAATGCTTTGCCAGAGTAGCTGACTGCACTGTGCTGGATGGTCATTAGCACAGCACAGGCATTGTGGTGGTGAATGAGTAGTGCACCCTCCTGTGCTCCTGTGCTTGAGCCTGCAGTAGCTGTTGTAGTGCTTGTTAAATATGGCAGATGTGGTGTGCATATGCCCTAAGGCTAGCTCAGGTAAACACCAATGGGGTCTGGTCTTGTCACCTCCTGTTTAACACCGTTTTCCTGATTTCTGTTGTAGTACTGGTTATGGTGAGTGCTTGCTTGATGAACCTTCATCAAGAACTTACACATTGCCTCAGCAGCTCCCGGGGCTGATTTATGATGTCAACAAACAATGTGAGTTAATTTTTGGACCTGGATCTCAAGTGTGCCCGTATATGGTAAGTGGAATTTCACACCTTGGTTTTTCTTGTGTTGCCAGAGCAAAATAAGGCCTCCTGGGGTTGGGTGAATGGGAGGCCCAAGAGCTATTGAGCTTGAGAGTTAATGATAAGTCTTAGAGGGTTAATTTCATAAGGGATCTTCTATCTGATAAAACAGCTGGCATGTATTTATTTAGTGTCTTTTATTATCTGTTTAATAACTTAAGCAGATGCAGTGTCGACGACTTTGGTGTATTAACATCGATGGCGCACACAAGGGATGTCGTACCCAGCACACACCTTGGGCTGATGGGACAGAATGTGAGCCTGGAAAGGTCTGTAATACCCTCTGGTTCATGCCTCATAGCTATGTTTCCTAGGATCAGGCTAATCATAGCAGTCAGAATCTTCCCATCCTAATGGCCACTTGTATGGGGCACAGCTTCAAACTACAAGGGTGGAAGCCCAAAGCAGCTCTGCATATTTTAAACCCAGTGCTCATGGGTCAGCTGTACCCCAGATAATGGGATTCAGGTCAACTACTTGGCATAATGTTGTTTAAAGTAGATATTCCTTCTGGTGTGCTTATCTTTCTAAATTAATGCCCTCGAGTGAACTCCTGAGAACAACTTTTGCAAAGCTTCTCTAGGCTTTTATTAGAAATTTCCTATGTGATGTGAGCAATTAGTAATTTTGTGTAACATAAACTTGCCAACTGGCTTCTCATCTTGACAGCTTCAGAGTAAAATATAGAATGAGTTGACATTTTCTGTATGGAACATTTTGGGCAGTAATTCACAGAAGCTTTCCATTTCCATGTGCAATGTTAATTTCCAGCTAGCATTGTGATTTCTAGAATAAGTATTTAGTTTTCAGTTGTTCAGATTTGTAGAAAAGTAGCTGAGGATTTTTTCTTTTTCTTTTATTGAGATGCTGAAGCTTTTGAAGAAAAATGCTAACTAGTTTTTGTCATTTGTGCCTGAACAAAAATATTCTCCATCTGGATCTGGTGAAAAAAAAAAAAAAAGAAAAGAAGTGTGGTGTTACTCTTCGAGGTGCAGCTTTAAAAATTGCTTTTGTAGCTATTAATGATCGACAAAGTTTCCTTTAGAAAGTGTCTGCATTTTAATTCATGGTCTTTCAAATGCATTTTAATAAAAATACCTGGATACTATTTCAAGTAGAATTTCCCTTATGGCCTGTGGATCTCCTTGGTAATTAGTCTTTTGTTGTATGTGCCTGAAAAGTCCATTGTTCCATGAGAGGCAGTGGGCATAATGTATTAATTTGCCTTCCTTCCTTGAGGAAAAATGCAGTCAACACATTTGTTTTTCTTGTTGAGAACATGCATTAGAGATATGGTTGGAAATACTATTCTGGTGCTGCTTTTTGGAGCCAGTGGTGCACCAATATTTCCTGGGTTTATGGAAAATGATAGAATCATAGAATGGTTTAGTTGGAAGGGACCTCAATGATCATCTAGTCCCAACCCCTCGCCATAGGCAGGGACACCTCCCACTAGTACAGGCCACTCAAGTTCTCATCCAGCCTGGCCTTGAACACCTCCAGGGAGGGAGCATCCCCAGCCTCCCTGGGCAACCTGTGCCAGTGTCTCACCACCCTCACTCTAAAGAACTTCTTCCTAACATCTAGTTTCAATCTCCCCTCTGCCAGTTTAAATGCCCCTTTTTTGAGACTCAAGGTAAAGCTTAGGCAACTGTGGAGTCCCTGTGACTTAAACTTTGCGCCTTCAACTTAATTTGTAAGCTTAAGATCTGCTTACCTCTGGAAATTCAGAAATAACAATTTTCTTGAAATTTCAAAAATCTAGGCTGAAATTTTGTACTGACAAGCCTGCTGTTACCCTTGGATATGGCCAGAGTGATGTGCAAGCAACTGCAGTGGAGCAGATTAGCACTTCCTCAGTTCCTCTATGTCATGCAAGAGACAATGTCCAGCTGCATGGCTCTTAGTAAAGACTGTTTAAGCAAAAACTTTTCAGTCCACAAATTCAGACAATTTGACCAGTATAGACAAATTAGATACATGTGACCTGAATTCCTCAGCTTAGAGCAGGTTGACTCTTAGGAAAAGGTAGTGCAGTCCACTTGTGTTAGGGCATTTGAATGCATTCTCACAAAAAGGCGTTACAGAGTATTTCTTGTATCTGCGTTGGTCTAAATCAAGCTGAAGGTTTGGATCATCATAAGCTTTCTCTCCTCCTCACTGTTTACTTGGGCTTGTAAAGCACTGAGGTGTGAGACTGGAAAAGTATTCCAATATTCCACTCTTTTGGTATTCTGCTTTGACCAGGAGCTCCATCAAACTGCTGCTTGCTGACTAATGCTGTGCCTCAAGTCTGTGTGTTTGAAGGCTGTGATACATGAGTTGGCAGATGGAGAGAATACCATGCTATTTTTGATGGAGATAGCTTTGGAAATGAAGGAGCCTGAATAGCTAAAAAAAAAAAAAAAAAAGCTAAAATTACTACGATGTAGATTTAACCAGGCTCTAAATTTACTTTTAAACCAACAAGGGAGTATTAACTTGTGCATATTTTGCATGTGAGGACGCTGAATATGATATTGTTAAATCAATAAACCCAGCCCAGAGTTTGGCCTTTGATGGGCTAGCACCAGTGGTGATGGCTTACAGTGTTTCACAGCAGCAGTGTGCTGCCAGGTGGAAAAAAAAAGCACTGAAAGAAAATAAAGAGTGTGGTAAACCTGGGCCTCTATCTCTTGTGGCTTTCAGGGTCGTTAAAGAATAGTAAAAGAAGAGTAGCCGAATAGTAATCATTTCTTTCTCCTGCCTTATGGCAGCAGGTAGCGTATCTGTTATGCATGCATGAAGCTTCAGAGCACTTGTCTGCCCCCTGCTAATCTATTCAGCTAAAGTCAGCCCAAGGATGGGAGCTGGATTTGGTGAATTATCTGGGGCTCCAGTGGCAAGACAAAGGAAAAGAAAGTCTGTTGTAGTGTCTCCTGTCCCTTCCATTGCTCTCCTCCTCAACTGTGTGTCTAAGTTATTTTGAATTTGCTCCGGACAAAACCTTTTATTCTCTTCAGCTCTCTAATCTGTAGGCTCATAGGAAGGAGAACTCTGGCAGGCTGTTTAGTTTTTCTGTTGGAACTGGAGACAGAAATTGTTTTTAAAATGCAAAGGCACAAAGGTTACACAGCCAGACTGTCCACAGTGCGGTCCTCAGAAACACCATTGCCTTTCCCTAAGGTAATCTTGCTGTTTATCTAAAACAGCTGCTTCCACCCTCACCCTTAAATTGCCATCAACTCCAAACCCCCCATTTTTAATAAAATCAAGGGATATAGGTGATTTCCTGGTTAATTCTCAACCATCAGATGGGAGACACATAGGTCGTGTCACGGTCTGTTAGCTGTGTGTATTCACTAGTTAGCTATTCAGTCGTCTTTCCCTGGGTCAGTGCTGCCAAGCATGGCTGTGGTTATATATTTAGCTGTGAGCATCAACATTGCTTCAAGAAGTTCTCCACTGGGACAGCACTGTTGGACTGGTGTCATGTATTTTTGGCTGTTGATAATAGCTGTCAGACCTCTTTGTCCCTGTGCAGGCCTGGCAGAGGGGTGCTCATCTTGCAGCTTTACAACCCCCTAAAATGCCAGGAAGAGTTGTCCATTGTGAGGATATGTCCTGCAGCAAAGAACCAGGCATTTCAGCTTATTTTATTCCTGCCTTTTACTGTAGCAGACATTTTCCAGCCAGTTTCTCTCTGGGGAATGAAATCTTTAAATGAAAGTAAATCCAAGGCACGTTGCATCCTAGAGAGCAGGCTCAGCTCTGAGCAAACGCCGCATTCAGGGCCCACACTATGAGCTGTTCAGCTGTGCTGCAAACCATGCCCATAGGCAAATGCACCTGAGGTCAGCTTTCTTCAGCAGCAAAGCTGCCTGGCAAGATAACCATTGTGGGCAATAGGTGTTAAAATGCTGCAGAGCCAGTGTCCCGTTGGCTAGATGCACAACTCCCAGGACAGCTTGAGTTTGCTCTCTATTCCTGGGTAGCTTTCTCTGAGGTGGTTCATAAGGATGTCTAAAAAGGGGGGAGAACTCGTGGTGTATCTCAACACAACCTTGTCCTGCTGTTAGTAGAAGGGATGGAAAAATGTGTTAGATGAGTAAATTCAACCCCATTCCCATAAAGAACATTGGAGGTTTCCCTGCCTGAGGAGTATCTGATGTGGAGAAATACTGCAAGAGAATATCTTATTGATGCACTACATATTTTCTTTTTAAAATCTTTAACCTCTTCTCATCTGTGGGCAATCAGCAATGCCTGGGCTTCCTATAATGGCAAAGATTTGGGCATCTGCCAGCAGATGAGTGTGTCTCTGGATTTAAATCTGCTTTAGCAAGCACCATTCAGTGAGAGGGAAGCCTTGCTCTCACCAGTCTTGTGGACACTTTCTCCATGCACTCTGATGGAGCCAGATGGTGACTTCTCTAGATCTTACCTGTCCAGAAGTCCATGTAGTTGAACTAGCAAACATACCACAGAGGGACATCATTCCCCAGCACAAGAAGGCCATGGAACTGTTGGAGCGAGTCCAGAGGAGGCCACGAAGATGCTCAGAGGGCTGCAGCAGCTCTCCAATGAGGACAGGCTGAGAGAGTTGGGACTGTGCAGCCTGGAGAAGAGAAGGCTTCCAGGAGACCTTAGAGTAGCCTTCCAGTATCTGAAGGGGGCTACAGAAAGGCTGAGGAGGGACTATTGACAAGGTCTTGCAATGATAGGACAAGAGGCAATGGGTTTGAACTGAATAAAGGGAGACTGAAACTGGATGTTAGGAAGAAGTTCTTTACAGTGAGGGTGGTGAGACACTGGCACAGGTTGCCCAGGGAGGTTGTGGAGCACAGAATCACCCAACATGATCTTTGATCACATTGAGTGATTCTGTGCTCCACAACCTCCCTGGAGGTGTTCAAGGCCAGGCTGGATGAGGCCTTGAGTGACCTGTCCTAGTGGGAGGTGTCCCTGCCTATGGCAGGAAGTTGGAACTGGATAATCTTTGAGGTCCTTTCCAACCTTACCATTCTATGATTCTATGATTTAATAAAAATATCCTATCCATGAAAACGGAGGACGGGGGCTTGACAAGATAATTTAAGCCATTTTTCCAAAGAAAAGAAAACAAGAGTTAGAACTGGAAAACAAAAGTGTAGTCCAGGCCTTGGCAAATTTCATGTTGGCTGAGTGAAAAAAAAATACTTTGGACTGAGGAATTCATATTTCTATTTTATTTGACCTTTTAATTTGAAAGTTTCCCTTCCTGCTTTCTACAGCTGTGGGGAGGTTTGAGGTTTCCCTGTTTTTTCCCCTACTGTCTGTCTTCTCCCATGTCATGGTGTGGTTCCTGCTGCTCTCCAGGAAATCAGATAAGCAGCTCTTTGAACAGCCAGTGCCACAAGCATTGCCATGCTGTTTGACACCAGTAAACAGGCAATATTTGTTGGTTGCTCTTGTCCTCAAGTCACCTTCCTGTTAATCATAGAATCATAGAATCATAGAATCATAGAATCATAGAACCATAGAATCATAGAATGGTAAGGTTGGAAGGGACCTCAAGGATCATCTAGTTCCAACCCCCTGCCATAGGCAGGGACACCTCCCACTAGTACAGGTCACTCAAGGCCTCGTCCAAACTGGCCTTGAATACCTCCAGGGAGGAAGCATCCACAACCTTTCTGGGCAACCTGTTCCAGTGTCTCACCACCCTCACTGCAAACAACTTCCTCCTAACATCCACTTTCAACCTCCCCTCTGCCAGTTCAAACCCATTGCTCCTTGTCCTGGCATTACAAGACCTTGTAAATAAGCCCTCCCCAGCCTTCCTGTAGGCCCCTTCAGATACTGGAAGGCTACTCTAAGGTCTCCTGGAAGCCTTCTCTTCTCCAGGCTGCAGAGCCCCAACTCTCTCAACCTGTCCTCACAGCAGAGCTACTGCAGCCCTCTCAGCATCTTGGTGGCCTCCTCTGGACCCACTCCAACACTTCCATGTCCTTCCTGTGCTGGGGGCTCCAGAACTGCACACAGGACTCCAGGTGGGGTCTGAGGAGAGCAGAGCAAAGGGGCAGAATCCCCTTCCTTGCCCTGCTGCCCACACTGCTCTTGCTGCAGCCCAGCACTCAGTTGCTGTCTGGGCTGCACTCACACTGCAGCCTCATCTTGAGCTTCTCATCACCCCAGACCCCCAGGTCCTGTTCCTCAGGGCTGCTCTCCAGCCATTCACTACCATAGGCTCTGCAGCTTGCCTTCACTTCTTCATTTAAGCATACAGAGAGATGAAAAGTGTGGAGGTGACAGACAAAAAAATGATGAAGTCAAGTTTTATTTGATTGCAAAATCTTTGCTGTATTTTGTGTGTGCTTCAGAAATAAGCAAGTGTGGGTATTGGTGTCTGGGCTGGTCACCAATGGTCAGCTCAATGCAAAAGCAACTCAGACCCATCTCTTCCCACCTCTCTCCTTCACATGCAGCACTGCCGGTTTGGGATGTGTGTGCCCAAAGAGCGAGAGGCACCTGTGATAGATGGAGCCTGGGGGACCTGGAGCCCTTTCGGGACCTGCTCGAGAACCTGTGGTGGTGGCATAAAGACGGCGATACGGGAATGCAACAGGCCGGAGTAAGTGCGCGGACGGGAAGTGCCAGTGGATGAAATGGGGAAAAGCCCAAATGGGTTGCCCAAATGGGCTGAAATCCCCTTAGGCTGTCCCTAGTCCACATGTGCTCAGGAACCGGTGGCTTTGCCTGGCACAGGTGAGGCAGCACAAGAACTTGGGAGGAGCCAGTCACATGCTTGACCTGTGAGTAAAGTGCATTAAAAAAGGATCCCTTCAATGAAAAGAGAAGGAAAAAACTAATGTCTGCATGGGCTTATTGCCTCTGTCTTCCTGGGGAGGCACAACTGCAGGCCCACTTCCAACAGTGCTTTTCTTCCTCTAAAGTTGTGCATCACAAAGAAGGGAGAAGGGTAGGAGGTTTTGTCCATTTTTCACCATTTTACCCCTGCTTTGGTTGCTTTTGCAGCTGTTCCTACAGGCCAGACCCTTTATGCAGTTTTCTACCACTTTACTCCTGCTTTGGCTGGTTTTGTAGCTTTTGGCTGCTTATGCAGCTGATCCTTTATACAGTTACATATGAGCTGGTGCAGACTAGCTAAACCTCAGCAGAAATCTGTGCTCTATTAAAAAGTGGCACTCAAAAATGTTTGCCATCAGCCTGGAATGCAAATTCCTGCACTCTTTGGAATGACAATGAATTTTGCTGTGGGCTGCAAGAGGACAAATATGTGGCCAGCAAAATATTAGTAATAGGTTGGGTAACTGGCATGAAAACAGCCTGTCTACATAAATTGTGAATTGTGGTGTTTTTGTTTAACTGCCTCCTTTCAGCCCATTAAAGAAGGAAGGGCTGGGCAGGATGCTTTCTGGGCTCTCGTTTGAGACTGAGACATGTAGAGGAGAGGGGTCTGCAGAACAGGTTGGACCAAAGGGTCTTAAAAGCATTGAGCAGCCTCATTCCACTTTCTTATCATTGTCTTGGACAGCTCATTGCCAAGCAAATTGTCATGAGTGATGTGGCAGTGCCACTTTCAGTACTGCTAATGTAAGAAGGGAGAGCTTGTACTTGCAGCACCAGTGATGAAGTGACAGGAGAGGCTGGCTCAGCACAGCTGGGCAAGTGTTGAAAGAGAAGGTTGAGGCTTAAGGGAGTAGGACACCAGCACATTAATTAATGTGATGCTGAGAAACACAAGCACAAATGAGTTCTCATCTTGCTGTGCTGAGTCAGCACACATCATCTGGTCTTCCAGTAGCCATAGAGACACACATAAAAAGTATCTTTCCACATGCAAAAATAGCTCTGCTGCCAAACCTTTGGACACTGTTGGTGAGATGTATTCCGATCTTCTGGAGAGGCATCTGTTTGGACTGATACCTTTTTGTGATAGAAAATCTCCTTTATCCTAAGGGCTAGCCAAGGGATTTTAAATTTCATTTCTCTTACAGCTTGTGTTTTGTACCTTGGTGCTCCATGAGGTGTTATTACTTTGGCTGGGATTTGCAAAAGCACCTGAATACACTCAGCACCAAGCTGCTTGTGAAAGACCCTGCGCTTATTGTTAAGAGTGGTTATTTTCCAGGCCCCCTTTCAAGAGCCAGGTAGCTGGCACTAGCCTCTTCACCAACCTTTTGCAAACTCTCTGCAAGGAACCATCTGCCCTAGCTTCATACGTGGAACTTTAGACAAGCACTGTGGTTTTGTCCCTGTAATTTGACATCGTTTCGTGGGCTCCTGCCATCCGTATACCTGTTATCGTGGGGCTCCTGAGATGATGAAAGTGAATGAGGCACTGCTGGGTACTTTCAAAGTACTTCAAAAATATACAGAGTCTCTCCTCTGTTGTAGAAGGCAGCAAAACCAACCCAGATACCTTGAGTAAGATCTAAAATAGTTTTTAGTAAGTCTTTAATATTCAAAGATGCTTTAGATATGATGCTTTAGATTATAGAATCATAGAATGGTAAGGTTGGGAGGGGCCTCAAGGATCATCTAGTTCCAACCCCCTGCCATAGGCAGGGACACCTCCCACTAGTACAGGTCACTCAAGGCCTCCTCCAACCTGGCCTTGAACCCCTCCAGGGAGGGAACAGCCACAACCTCCCTGGGCAACCTGTGCCAGTGTCTCACCCCCCTGACTGCAAACAACTTCCTCCTAACATCCAGTTTCAATCTCCCCTCTGCCAGTTCAAACCCATTGCCCCTTGTCCTGTCGTTGCAAGCCCTTGTCAATAGTCCCTCCCCAGCCTTCCTGTAGGCCCCCTTCAGATACTATAAGATCTCCTGAAAGCCTTCTCTTCTCCAAGCTGAAGAGCCCCAACTCTGAATCTCTCCTATGAGGACAGGCTACAAAAGATGCTTTAGATATTCATCATATTCAAAGATGCTTTAGCTTTTATAAGCTTTTCCTGTGCATAAGGATCTGGGGTAGAATGCTGATAAAATATTGTGTTAAATCTGGCATTGACAATTACATGCCCTCCACCCTGCTACAGAAAATGAGACTGCATCTCCTGCCTCTGTCTGTAATGTGCTCTGACACCTATGCAGATGAGTGTCTTGCAGGGCTATGTGAGGAGCTGTAAGCCTCTGCAATGGCAGTGTTTTGACACTGAAGGGATGTATTTGCTAACCAGACCAGACCCTTCCCACCAAGACTGCCCCCTTGGGAACTGGAGGCTGGCTGATACAGACAAAGCCCATGACTGCAACACGTCACATAGAAGGTCTGTGGTGCAAGCCCTGCTTCCCAAAGCAAGGCATAGCTGCAGCATTGTGGGGAAAAGGCATAGTTCATAAGTTGTCAATACCCAGAGCCCTGGTTTTGGGAGTGGCTTTCTGAATAGGCCAGAGTTATCTCTGGGTGTAAGTCAGATCATGTCTGCATTTTTTAGTCCATTACAGAAGTAACCACCTGTGCTGATTGCTGTCTGAGCTTGACAAGTGAACTGTGGATAACTGGGGATAAGTGAACTATGGATAACTGTGCTGGCCACTGGCAGCACACACATCAATCCCCTGTGCCCAGGGCTTCCTGAGATGCTGCAAAGGAGATCTCAAACTGATCTGTGTGTGCTAGAGCTTCCCAGATTTTTCTGCAGTCAGGGCGNCCTGGTGCCCCTGGGCTGCTGAGGGCTGAGTGCTGCCTCAAGGTCTGTGAGCAAAAATGTTTAGGGTTAGTAACTACAGTTAATGTGATTCTGTGATAATGCACTAACCATTGTATATTTAAGAGCTGTTGAGGTGGGAATGAGTATGAGACCCTGCTGTGCCCAGACCTGTCTGCTGTGCCCAGACCTGTCTGCTGTGCCCTGGCAATTTCTGGTGTGCTGGGAGAAACACAGCAAAGGTAGGGTGTGCATGGGAGCTTGTGAGGGAGCAATGTTAGATGGAAAGCAAGTCCCCAGCAGCTAAGTGATCAAATAGGAAGAAGGGAAATCAAGGCAGAACAAGGAGCTTTCTAGACATGCAGCACTTTCC
>WBNM01007932.1:20024-50797 GCA_013399055.1 Ramphastos sulfuratus
CCTTGTCCAACCTGGCCCTGAACGCTTCTAGGGAGGTTGTGGAGCACAGAATCACCCAATGTGATTTTTGATCACATTGGGTGATTCTGTGCTCCACAACCTCCCTGGGCACCCTGTGCCAGTGTCTCTCCACCCTCACTGGACAGAGCTTCCTCCTAACATCCAGTTTCATTCTCCCCACTTCTAGTTTTGCTCCATTCTTCCCATCCTATCACTACCTGTCACCCTAAAAAGTCCCTCCCCAGCTTTCCTGTAGCCCCCTTCAGATACTGAAAGTCCTCAATAAGGTCACCTCAGTGTCTTCTCCTCTCTAGATTGAACAATGCCAACTCTTTCAACCTGTCCCCATAGGAGAAGTGCTCCAGCCCTCTGAGCATCCTCATGGCCCTTCTCTGGACACACTCCAGCACATCCTTTTGTTTGAGAGCTTAGGATTTTGTTAGACATACCCATTTTAAAAAAATAAGGCTCCTCTATGTTCTTAACTAACTTAATATTTAAAAGCCTGATCTTAACTAAATGGCTGTACCTTGGAAGCAGTTTGGTTATCATAAAAGTGTTGTAATTACAAGTTTTTTAAACAAATGCCTTGTTAGAAGTCTGTGTATTTTAAAGCCTTGGTCAAACTGCAGCAGTCCTACTTGCAGTATAAATGCTTTTGAAGTGAAAATGGTGAATCCTGTTAACTCCACTATGCATGATTCAGACTTGCCACAGCTAAGAAGTTTCTTCATGTGCTGTGTAGTGAGATGGACAAGATGTCCCTTTGTAGCTGGAGGCAGATTATTTGCCTGCATGACAATAGAACCATAGAATTGTTTTGGTGGTAAGAGACTTTCAGACTATGGAGTCCAGCTGGGAACCCAGCACTGCCAGGTCCCTACTGAGCCATGTCCCTCAGCACCACATCTGCATGTCCTTTCAGTATCTCCACAGAGATGCAAGTATCTCCAGCAATGAGTCTCCCACTTCCCTGGGCAACATGTTCCAGGGCCTCACAACCATTTCTGTGAATAAAGTTGTCCTAATATCCAACCCAAACCTCCTGTGATGCAACTCAAGGCCATTTCCTTTCATTTTCTATCACTGGGAAGAAGAGACCCAACCCCACCTCACTGCAACTGCCTTTCAGGTAGTTGTAAAGAGCAAGAAGGTGTCCCTTCAGCCTCCTCTTCTTCAGACTAGACAACCACAGTTTCTTCTTCAGCTGCTCCTCATAAGGAGCTCTCTAGACCCTTCATGAACTTCATTGCCCTTCTCTGGGCACACTCCAGCACCTCAATGTCCTTCTTGTAGTGAGCAGCCCAAAACTTGAGCCCAGGATCCAAAGTATGGCCTCAACCAGTGTGAATTACAGGGGCGTGATCTCTCCCTTAGTCCTGCTGGCCACAATTTTTGACACATGCCAGGATGTTGTTGGCCTTTTTGGTCACCTGAGCATGCTGCTGGCTCATGTCCAGCTGGCTGTTCGCTAACACCTCCAGGTCCTTCTCTGCCAACAGCTTTCCAACCACTTTGCCCCAAGCCCATAGTGTTGCATAGGATTATTATGGCCCAAGTGCAGGAACTTGACCTTGTTGAACCTCATCTCATTGGCCTTGGCCCATCAATCCAGACTTAACCAGATCTCTCTGCAGAGCCTCACTACCCTCAAGCAGATCAACACTCTCACCTAACTTGGAGGTCTGCAAACTAACCAAAGGTACTAGTCTGCATAATGGACTGCAGTGGTGGGAAGCCATCAATCACCACTCTGCCTCTGAGGCAGGAGTCCACAGGGGCTGCTTTGTTAGCTCTGGAACCATCCCAAGTGTAACAGTCAAATAATTTCCAATTGTTTGTCATACCAAGGTGTAGAATAGACTGAATTGGTAGAAACCAGCTTTAAACTTGCTCTACTAGGAGGTGGTGTGAAATCAACCTGTACACAGGAGCCTGCCCTGGGTGCTGTGTGGTTGCTTGGGCTTTTTATCACCGCTGCTTGCTTAATTGCAGGCAGCAGAAACTTTTGCAAATGACACGTGCTTGTTTTCCAGATGGCATGTGAAAGCTGCCCTCAGAGCAGTTAGAGCTGATGTTATGCTATTGCTCCAGGCTGTGCCTCAAGACAAATCATATCCTTCAGCATTTAGAGTAGGACTTGAGGGGTCTGCAGCACAGCAGTGTGCATCTTGGGGAAGAGAGGATGCTAGCAGGAAAAATCCCATGTGTGTAGCTAGTGGTGCTCTGCATCTCTCCTGTGGCTGCTGGAGGAGGCAATTTCTTTTGCTAAACCTGTGAGCATCCCTAGTGTGATGCTGATGGGATGGTGAGAAGCCTGCCTACCCTTCCCTGCTTTTTTGCAAGTTATCTTTTGGCAAGTGCAGGCTGTTCTGTGCCTTTATTTCGGAGGAACTCTGCTGCTTGAATCACAAATAGTTTTCAAATGTAAGAGTGAAGAATTGTTATTTGTGGGAGAAGAGACACAGCTGGGCTTCCTAGATGGTTGATGTGCAGAGATGCTAAAAACATAGTGTTCAGCTGTAGGAAGCTGTTGACTCACTATGTGTGGAGACCCTCACACCTGTGCAGGGAGGTGCTGTCTTTCTTATGCTAGGGGACCCTGGCTGCATGCAATGCAGACAGCTTACGGTGAGCATCTCTGTGCTAAGGGCAGAGTCTCCAAATGTGTAACCCAGATTCCTTCCCAAGGAGGCTCAAAGGGAAGATGCACTTTGCCAGCATCCCTGGGGAACATACAGGCATCTTGTCCCGGGGCAAGGCAGATGTGATCCTGAAGAAAGACACTGAAAGGCAGGAGGTGTGGGTGCCAGGACTTCAGTGCCTGCTGAGTCACTTTTCTGATCTGTACTTCTTGCTGCTTGTTTGGTTCAAGTTTGGGTGGAAGATGTTGATTTTGTGGTTATTTTGCCTCAGAGGCTAGAGGTGGGCACAGATGTTGTCATGAGCTTCAAGAGCCGGTCTCTGCCTCTATACACATGTCCTGACAAGACGTGCTCAGGACAAGGCAGTTTGGCCACATAGGATGCTCTTGGCCTCCCCTGACTTCTTTAAAATGGTCTATTAAAGGGAGAGGGTGAGGCCTCCCCTGACTTCTTTAAAATGGTCTACTAAAGGGAGAGGCTGGAATTAAGCTCAGCCAGTGGAGGCTTTCCTGTGCTGATAGCTGAGATGCAGCTTAACTTCATCTAACACTAGTGTGGGCCTTAGTTGGTATAATTTTTCCTTTTTGAGTAATTGCAACTTTGCCCAAACTTGACCTTGGCAGCATTTATCCAGACTGCAATGCCTTTCCTTCTGTAATGCCAGGGAAATGCAAAACTGCTTGGGTGATACTGCAAGGTTCTATTAAGCATATTAATGGTGTGAGCCTGTGGAAGCCTCCACCGTGCCCTTCTGATTTCATTGGAAGTTTCAGGGAGGGCAGCAGAAAGAGGCTTATGAAATCCTACTTGAGTTCCTAGAAGAAATGTCCTTTGTCCAGGTGGTCAATAGCTTCTATCTCAAGGGTACTTTCTTTGCATCATTACCACAGCTGTACATGAGCCTTCATAAGAAAAATGCCTTCTGCTGGGCTTCTCTGATGCCATCCATGTCCAGCTCACTCCCACACTGTTGCTGACAGTAGCTGGAGGGGGAGAGGCTTTGCAGGTCCCCAAAGTGAGCTGTTATCTGGCAAAGGCTCTGTCTATATATGAGGACAAAAAAATAGTTTTATGACTGCAGCCCTGAGTTGGGAAATTCATAATGACAATTTCTCCTAGGTTTATATGCTGGCTTAGATTATGTCACTCTCCACACTTTATATCAGAGTTGTCCTGCTATAAGATGGGATAAAGTAGTTATTGACCACTTTTGGTGCTTTCTGGAATATCTGGAGATAAAGTTGTTTAGAATAGTTGAGCAGTACAATTGTGGGTGAGAAACTGTGAAGGACTGAGTGCTGCCTGACCTGTCAGCCTTACCTGGGGAAGCCCTTTCTCCTTTCTGCTGTGGTGTGTAGTATTTTGCAGCCCACTAGATGCAAACTCTTAGCCACCAAATCCATAGGACCAATGGAGTTGTAGAAGGGGATGGTCTCATATGGGATATCTCAGTGTGAAACTCAGTCCTTAGATACAGAGGAAGATGTGGCTGTTCCTCTATGGCTTCTCTCACTATTGCTGCATTCATTAGAGAGCAAATATTCCCTTTTTGAGAGGTGTACCTGCTCATGGGAGGTTGGAGTAAATGATCTCTGATGTCCCTTCCAACCTAAGCTATTCTATGATTCTATTTTTCATCCCATTTACCATCATATATATGGACTCTTTTATTAGATATCTGCTTAAGCTTTCCTGCTTGTCAGCCAGGGAGATGCACAAAGACGGAGCCCATGAAATGCTTTGCAAACACCAACTGTGCTGAATAGGCTGCAGAGCTGCATCTCAGACAGCCTCTCTTGTTTCTGCAGGCCTAAAAACGGTGGCAAATACTGTGTGGGTCGTCGCATGAAGTTCAAATCCTGCAACACAGAACCGTGCTCAAAACTGAAGAAGGATTTCCGGGACGAGCAGTGCGCTGACTTCGATGGGAAACACTTCAACATCAACGGACTGCCCACGAACGTGCGCTGGGTTCCCAAATACAGCGGCAGTAAGTGGCGGAGCGGGAACACAGGGGAGTGCCATCACCCGGTGCCATTGGGATAATGTGGTTCTGGTTCTCCTCCCACCCACAGTCCTGATGAAGGATCGGTGTAAGTTGTTCTGCCGAGTGGCAGGGAACACAGCCTACTACCAGCTGCGGGACCGCGTCATCGACGGGACGCCCTGCGGCCCGGACACAAATGACATCTGTGTACAGGGCCTCTGCAGGGTAAGCGTTTTCCTTTCTCTTCAGTGGGGGTTTTGCATGGCAGTATGGTGCTTCTGCATCTTAGAATAGAGCCACGGAATGTTTTTTGATTGGAATGGAGTTTTAAAGGTCGTTTAGTTCAACCCCTTAGAGTGAGCCAGGACGTCTTCAACTGGAGCAGGTTGCTCAGAGCCCAATCCGACCTGACCTGGAATGTCTCCAATTATGGGGCTTCTGCCACCTCTCTGGGCAACGTGGGCCAGTGTTTCACCACCCTCATTGTAAGAAGTGTCTTCCTCACATCTAGTCTAAATCTCCCTTCTTTTAGTTTAAAACCATCACCCCTTGTGCTGTCACCACAGGCCCTGCTGAAAAGACCATCCTTATCTTTTTTGTGAGCCACTTTAATTACTGAAAGCCCACAGTACAGTCTCCCCAGAGCTTTCTCTTCTCCAGGGGGAACAATCCCACCTCTCTCAGCCTTTCATCACAGGAGAGGTGTTCCAGGCCTCTGATCATCTTTGTGGTCTCCTCCGGACCCTCTCCAATGGGTCCATTCTGTCTTGCGCTAAGAAACCGCCTCCAGAACAGGAGCCACACTGTGGGTGTGCCCTCTGTGCTCAGGGGCTGCCAGCAGTATCCTGCTGGCTGCAGCTGGCCTGAAGCTTGAGCCAACATCTAGATTTAGAGAAGAGCCATGTGTAAAGGCTGTCTGTACATCTACCCTAAGTTGCTGAGAGCAGTGGAGGTCTGAGTCTGGATCCAAATCGTGCTTCTTTCTGTGCTCTGCCCCAGTTCTTCCTGGGCAGACCCTGGAGCACATTACATTTCCTTTCATGATTTTTTTTTTTTCACACTTTCTCCCGTGGGAACAATTGATGCCAGAAGTTTTCTCTAGTGAAGGCATCACTTGGTGCAAACAGCAGTTATGATTTTTGCTTTTTTGTTTGAAAATGGCGTGGGATGGCCACGCTGTAAGTTAGCAGAAAAATGTGGGGAAGCACAACAATTTCTTTCACAGCAGCTTTTTGCCTACAGAGCTTTTGTGTGCCTTAATTGGGAGGTTTGTAAATGCTGTTCCAGTTTGTATTTGCTCGATCTCTTTTTTTTTTTTCAATTTCTCTCTTAAAGCAAGCTGGATGTGATCATGTGCTGAATTCAAAAGCAAGAAGAGATAAATGTGGTGTTTGTGGCGGGGATAATTCTTCATGCAAAACTGTTGCAGGCACATTTAACACGGTGCATTATGGTAAGAATCTGTTGCTAAAAACTTTATAGTGAAAAATGTGGGTCTATAAAAGCCATTACCACACTTAATCTACAAAAACACTGATGTAAAGTGCTTCCAGCTACAGCGTACTCCATTTTATAACTATTTATGCTATCCCTAAATGAAAAGTATCATCGTGTGTAATGTGAGGTAATTTTGCTCATTTCCCTAGCCCTGGTAAAAAGCAAATGAAAAGTCTGTGTAATAGCCTTGACTTTCTGCTAAATCTTTTTCCAGGTTATAACGTTGTGGTCCGCATCCCAGCTGGTGCAACTAATATTGATGTGCGTCAGCACAGTTACTCAGGGAAACCAGAGGATGACAACTACCTGGGTGAGTTGCAGTCCCTCTTTCAGTCCAGAAATCTGAATTTATTTTTTTTTCTGACTGCAGTGATATATCTGCTGGACGCTCTCTGCTAAGGAGGGTGAAGAGCTCTTTTAAGGGAGATGTTTTTCTTATCAAGTATCTATCTTATATGCCTACCAAAGATTCAGGCTTACCTTGTTCCTTGTTTTTGTTCATGCCATCCTCGAGGCAAAGTTTGGGAGCTTCACAGACTATAAGAAATATCCCTTTAGAGTGTCTCTGAGGCCAGAAAGGACTAGAAGCATGGACCCAGTAATGGGCTCCAGAGGGAGCTGAGGCACAAAACTGGGAACCAAACAGGCTTCCAAGCTCTGCTGGAGTCTCCTCATGATCACTTAATACATATCTGCTGTCACTGTGCCTTGGCTGGAGAGTGAATATGCCATACCCTGCAAGGCATGTGTACAAACAAATCCAAAAAGAAGTTATTTTCTAGTCTTCTGAGAATGATAATTCCAGTTTACCTAGAGTGAGTCCTTCTCGTTTGTCCTTGACAGTGATATGAAACTGTAGCAATACTGTGCACCAAAGACCTTGTTTGATTTAAACCTAACACTAACTTGGCCTTTGGCTGTTGGATGTTCATGGACACTGTCTGCTCTTTTCTATAAGTATGTATTTAGAGGCAGAGGAGAATGCTTCTGGTGTTGTTAGACCAATCTGCTGCATGCACATATGCTTTAGCATCACCATGTGTCTCTCTGCCACCATGCAGTAACTCATCCCATAGAGAGTTCTGTTTGTGTGCAGTAGCAGAGATAACAAAAGCATGTTATGACTGATGTTACATCTGCCAGTTGAAAGCTGGTTTTGCCATTAAGTCCTGTCTGGGTCCTTCAGAGTCTCCTTGGACCGCTGACAGAGGCTGTAGCCCCATGCAGTCCCAGGAAGGTGGTTGCTTTCTCAGGTCTGTTCCTCCTCTTTGTCAGCCCCTTGCCTTGCACTGCCAGCTGAGCTGCAGTAGCACAATGTTGTGGTCTTGTATTTACATCTCTGGGTAGGACATCTCATTTCATCACACAAAATCCCTGCATTGTTGAGAGCTTTTGCAAAATGCAGGGTTTAACCCAAGTGCTCTCTGTAACTGGATGTGCTAAAAACAGGACTAGGCTGGTGATTCCTAGCCCATCAAAGGTAAAAGAACTCACTTGGGAAATGAGGAAACTACCATGCACCAAAAGGGAACTGTGCTGACAGCTTTGGCTGTTGCTCTGAAATGCCTTCCATGTGGCTGGACCTTACATTCAGACAAAAATCAGAGTGGGTCCTCTATGTCCTCGTTCCCAGGCGGAGGTCATGCAAGGCAGTCTGTCCCTGCACGCACACAGCCATTCACCAACAGTCCTGTTGCATCCTTGCTGCACATTCATAGCAAAGAAGTGAGATGGTGCAGCATGAATGCACATCAGTACTGAGAAAACCTCACTGAGGTGTGATAGTTTTCTATCCTAGGGGAATGAGATGTGTTTCATTATTCCTCTTTTAGAGAAAAGCAATCTTCCCCATGTTGTGCCTATTAAAATTGGTTCACCCCAGAAGGAGCCCCAGAGAACTTCTCAGCTCTTCTTGGAGGGCCTTTAATCTTCTTGGGAAGCAATGAAGTCAAATCTTCTTTAATGTTGCTTTAATATTGCTGGGAAAGCATCTCTTCACATTAGGCCTGACTAGAAGCAAATGAGAAGTGTGCATGTGTCCACTTATTTTGCAGCTCACTGAGTGTGAAATCTTGGGCCCTTAGTACTGTGAACCTTGTAGTTGCTTAACAATTTAGGAGGAATTTGATGTTGTCATCAAGTCCAAGAAGTGTACCTACTGTTGAAGGAGATACAGTAAACGGGAAGGAATCCTTTAATGAGTTTTACTACTGCCTAATGGCATTAAAGCCTCCGAAGTGCGGAATTTGGTTGAGTATAGCTTCTGCTTTGGGAGTTTTACTCCATCTATGTCTGTTTGCCACTGAGCAGTGTTTTGCTTCATTATCTCTCCTCATTCGGTGTAAAAATTTCCCCTTCAATGTTTTGGTGTTAAGTTTAGATTTTTCAGTACAGAGGCTTTGTAGTAATGTAGCTGTGATGGGTGAAATGGTGGGGAAACTAACTTAGGAAATTAGCTACATAATCGCATTAGTGTGAAGCTGTGCAGCAGACTGCTGTTTTCAGGAAACTGGTCCTCTTATAAAGCACTTAGGCTTTAAGCCTTCAGTGCTTTCACATACCTTAAGATCTGGAATAATAAAAAGTATGGGGGGAAGGAAGGAGAAGGAGAGACAGGCAGAGATAGTGACCAAAGTCCCAGTTCTCGTAGCCTGCCCTTATAGCAGAGCTGCTGCAGCCCTCTGAGCATCTTCGTGGCCGTCTTCTGGACCCACTCCAACAATTCAATGTCCTTCCTGTGTTGGGGGCTCCAGAACTGCACATAGTACTCCAGATGGGGTCTGATGAGAGCAGAGTAAAGGGGCCCTGCTGGCCACGCTTCTCTTAAATGTCATACAGATTTTTAGGTGACTCCTATACATGAAATCTAAAAGACAGATACTTGTTTTGGCATCAAATTTTAAATTATTAAAAAAACACCAAAAAACAAACATTTAATTTCATGGCTAGATTTTATAGTAGAACTTACCTATGAGAGGATTGATGTTGGATGTGCAACTGCTTGAGTTTGGCACTCTTTAGGGACCGATCCAGTTGTCTTCTGGGGAACCCAAGGACTACTAGAAAATGATGTTTGGGCAATTATGGTACAGACATTCACACCTGGAAAGAAGAGGGAAGCCACCCTATCCTCATGACCAGCAAAAAAGATTTGAGCAGGATTATTTCTGTGGTATATGAAGACATACAGACTGTGTGTGCTGCCTGCAACGGCCAGCCCAGCGTGCACTTGGGGTATCTCTCTGCCCGCGCCGGGTAATGGGTGAACTATTTAGCAACAATTTCAGGCACTCAGTCTTCCTTTTAATGAGTCTCTCCAGTGGCAGAAGGAGAAGACACAATGTCTATAAGAGCTCTCCTGCTCTCTTTACATCCTTTCTCTTTGAGAGTGCCAGGGAGTTTTTCCTCTCACCCCTGACCACTGAGTGGACATGACCCATGTTATTATGTACATATGAGTTAATTCTACGTCTTTAGTTCTTGTTTTTTGCACCTGTGCAGCCTTATCCAAAGAGAGCTCTCCTGCTCTCTTTACATCCTTTCTCTTTGAGAGTGCCAGGGAGTTTTTCCTCTCACCCCTGACCACTGAGTGGACATGACCCATGTTATTATGTACATATGAGTTAATTCTACGTCTTTAGTTCTTGTTTTTTGCACCTATGCAGCCTTATCTAACAGTCAAGGAGACTTTATATTAAATGGAGACTTTGTCGTCAGTATGTTTAAAAGGGAAATCAAAGTTGGGAATGCTGTGATCGAATACAGTGGATCGGATAATGCTATTGAAAGGATTAATTCTACAGATCGGATTGAGCAAGAAATAACACTTCAGGTGAAGTATATATTGTGTGTTTGGAAAAGCCTGCTCGGTGTTACTGGACTGCAAGTGGTGGGCAGTGAAATCTCTTGGTTTACTCCGCTGCGTTCTTGTTTCCTCCCAGGTTCTGTCAGTGGGCAATTTGTACAATCCCGACGTTCGTTACATGTTTAATATTCCCATTGAGGACAAGCCTCAGCAGTTTTACTGGAATGCATATGGCCCGTGGCAGCCCTGCAGCAAGCTCTGCCAAGGTGGGTTGCATGGGAAGGCTTGGCTTTGTCCTGGATTTGTCTAGGATCTGAGCAGTGCAGTCAAATCCCTTCCTGTTTGATCTCTTCAGGATTGAGGATGGAGAAGAGAAGGCTTCAAGGAGACCTTAGAGTAGCCTGCCAGTATCTGAAGGGGGCCTACAGGAAGGCTGGGGAGGGATTATTTACAAGGTCCTGCAATGCCAGGACAGGGGGCAATGGGTTTAAACTGGCAGAGGGAAGATTGAAACTGGATGTTTGGAAGAAGCTCTTTACAGAGAGGGTGGTGAGACACTGGCACAGGTTGCCCAGGGAGGTTGTGGAGCACAGAATCACCCAACATGATTTTTGATCACATTGGGTGATTCTGTGCTCCACAACCTCCCTGGAAGTGTTCAAGGCCAAGCTGGATGAGGCCTTGAGTGACCTGTACTAGTGGGAGGTGTCCCTGCCTATGGCAGGGGGTTGGAACTAGGTGATCCTTGAGATCCCTTCCAACCTTACCATTCTATGATTCTCACATTGAGTGCAATTGTGTCCTTGTAGTATCATACAAAGTGTACTCAGCTTCAGAGTAGGGCACCTTTACAGCCCTTCAGAAGCAGGTAAACATTGCAACCTAGTTTGCAGGCAAAGAAGGTGTGCAGAAGTGATTTTTTTGGCATTTCCTAAGGCTTCAAAAGGTATCAGTGTCTGGTTTTGGGTGGGACCTCCAGTCACTGCTGCCTGGCAGCACTGACCCTGCTAGACACATCCTTACAGGGATGCTGTAGCTCCGTCTGCATCTGTCTCTTCTGCAATCAATTCCTTCTGCTCCTCTTAGACAGTCTTAATGCCCTCTCTGTTTATGAAAGAAATTGAAAAGCTTAATTAAGTGTCTTGTAATCGCTACTATAAAAGGAGCAGCAGAAATAAGTGATTTGATGGCTTTTCTGTGTGACTCAATGTGCCTTTTTCTTTCTGTGTAGGAGAACGGAGACGGAAACCTGTGTGTACGAGAGAGTCGGATCAGCTCACGGTGTCAGACCAGCGATGTGATCGCATACCCCAGCCTGACCCCATCACTGAGCCTTGTAGCACAGAGTGTGAATTAAGGTGCACTTTACTCAGCTGTGTATATACATTACATCATGTATTTACCATTTACTGCTTTCCTTTCACCTCTCACCATACCTTCTTTTCTCACCAGCCTGCATTAGATTTTTAAAAGAAAAGCATTAGCAGTTGCCTCTTTCTCAACCAAGAGGGACTGACATCCACCAGCTGTGTTTGGAGAGGCACTTTTGTACATTTTCACATTTCTCTTGTTAGGTTAAACTAGTGTCAACTATAAAAAAAAAAAAATTATTACCTAGCATTGGAAACTCAGTCCCTGAAACTTGCATCTGCCTTGATCAAAAATGTTCAGCACCACCATACAAACAGCCTGCAAAGAGGGAAGGTAAAAAAGTATGCTCAAAGAAAAAGAGTAACTAAGGCTTGGATTTATCATCATTTGCTTAAAGCAAAGAATAAGCTTAAGTGTAGAGTGGGTTTGGGGCTGTCCCCCCAGACAGCTCCTGACGATTGGGATTGATGGAGCATGGACTAAATCATCACAACTGCACTTAAAAAAACTCACTTTATAAAACAATATGTTTTCCTTTCTAGAGCTTAAGTATGGTGGCATTAAACGTCTGCTGGCAAAGCAATTCAGAGAGCTCCGTTTCCCGGTTTCCCGAGGGGTTTCTCTGGCTGCGCTAAACCCCAGGCTCTATAGGGGCTGGAGGTCAGGTTGTCGCGGTAACAGCTGTTGCCATTGCAACAGGTTGGAAACTTGAGAAGGGCAAATGCAGGAGTTTGAAAAGCAGGCAGGGATGTGAGGGCTCCCTCCATTCAGGAGCTATTGACTCCAAATCCCCTTGATCTTATTCTTCTCCTAGCTGTGCTGAATTTTGCTCTCTCAGCTTAGAAGCAGGGCTTTGCACTCCCTGCATAGCCCAGAGATCTCCAGGACCTGCAGGGGACATCACTGCCTCCTTCCTCAGGAGACACCCCTCTAAGGTGTGGAATGCAACCAGCTTCTATTGACTCCAGGGTCTCCAAAAATCGACCTGGATCAGGTCTTATGTCCAGCTCCTCTTGCCAGAGCTGGGGCCAGGGATAATGTAAAGCAGAAGAGTATCCCCAGGTGGGTCTTTGGGGACCACTAGCACCAGCCCCTGCTGCCCATCCCAGGAAGGAGACAGTAGGGTGGGAAACTGTTGAAACACCTCTAATCCCTACTGACACCTCTGAGACTTGTATGTCTTAGAGCAATTCTTTTGCTCAGACTGGAGAGCTGAGGCTGTTCTGCAGACACTCTGCTATGTGGAGTGCTTTTCAAGCCTCTGCAAATCATTTTTTGATGCCATATTTATGAGTTTTTAGTTTTTAGAGGCCAAGGTGGCACTTCTGAAGGGAAATTTAGGGTGGAAAGCCTTCAAAACACTGCCCACCAGACTCCTTCCCAACATCCTTCGTGATCGTGTAGGGTAGCTTTACTGCCTGTAAGAGGGCCCTGGTGACAGTTCCTTCCCTGCAAGGACCAGCATCAGAGTTAGTTGCCTCAGATTTTTGGAAGCCACAAAACATTGTGAAATATTGCAAAAAGCCAAAGCTTCCAGTTCAGGAGCATATATTCTTTATTTATGCCAAACATCTTTGAGCACATTACCTGCAGAGTCCCAGGGCCCCACAGCTGATGTTCTCCCTCCTTGGCTCAGGTGGCACATCGCGAGGAAGAGCGAGTGCACAGCCCAGTGTGGGCTGGGGTACCGTACCCTGGAGATCTACTGCTCCAAGTACAGCAGGCTGGAGGGGAAGATAGAGAAGGTGGACGACCGCTTCTGCAGCAGCCAGCCCAAGCCCAGCACGAGGGAGAAGTGCACTGGAGACTGTAACGTGGGAGGGTGGCGGTACTCAGCCTGGACAGAGGTAAGGAATGCTTCGTGGTGCACAGGGATATGCCAGGCTGTTCAGCTTGCAAACAGTGTGTGCATGTCACAGATGGAGTGACACAATTCACTTGTTACAGAGAAGCAGCAGTATCTTTCTTGGTATAAAACAGTGATTTAAGTTTGAGACAGTGATTTAGCAAGGTTTGATGGAGAGGTACACTTCATTATTTACTGCATAGGGTCAGACAGAATGTCTCATAGAGTCAGGAAGTTCAGAGTGGTTCCTCTTGCTTTTCAGATGGAACTTAGGGGCAGTTACAACCAATCTTAATCTCATATTTGGTCAACAGTTTGTACTGAAAGGATTGCGTTTGCCAAATCGATCCTTGAGAGGTGTCCCTGCTCGAGGGGAGATGCTGGTGTGCAGGCTGCTGCCACACAAGATAGCTCTAAGGGCCCTGGGGCTGTCCACTATTTATGGAGTAAGATAATTGACTTTACAGTCATATTTACATACCAACCACAGATGTTAGTTCCTTCCAAATGTGGCTTGAGGCAGTCGCTGAGCAGCACTGTGATTTGGTGGGGACATTGCTCAAACGAGCCCTTGACTGTTTTGTTGTTTTCTCTCTCCTGTGAATCCACATGACAAGGTACATCCATTACAACCACCACTTGTGGTTATCACTTTAGCAGGGTTGCAGAAATAAAGGTCAGGTTGACAGAGGGGGTGACCACACCACTACAATATGTAAGAGTTTGCCACAGTGATTCTGCTGCCATTTGCTTTTTCTGGAGGACACTCCAATCTAGTCCAAGTCAGCCTGGTACTCCTTGTTTTCAACTGCAATTAATTTATGCTTTTAAGCATCCCAAGGTCTGTCTTCTTACATGAAGCCCTGCTGGCTTTCTTCTTCCATCAAAGGCAGCACCACTGCCAGGAGCTGGGGAGGACATTACCCTCAGCAGAGGACTTCTGAAATTTGTTTCCTTTACACTTTTTAGTTTCTCCAAGAACAAGAAAATCCCTGAATGCAGGCCTGGTGCTTAGAGAATGATGAGCCTGAGGCTTTCTAGGGAGGGCACAGGGAAGGGGGGCTGGCTGGCTAGAGGGAATTAATCTCTGCTAAAATGAGAATGAGCAACAGCCATTTGGGAGAACTGAAAGGCATCACTTGTAAAAGTAATAATGGGGTTATAATCTGAAATGAATTTGTGAAACTCCTTGCCAGGAGATCTTATTAAGTTTAGCAAGACTGTCTTTTTAAAGGAGTATTTAAAGTAACAGCCTGTTACTTAAAGTACAGATTGTTCCTGTGGAGGCTTTTGCAGCCTCTTCACAGCTCTGACTGCAAAGAGGGGGAAAGAAATAAATGGGCTCTTGACCCATAAGAGAGTGGCAGATAGTATTTACTCAGTGTCTCTCCTTCCCAGTGCTCCAAGACCTGTGGTGGGGGCACGCGGCGGCGGCGAGCGATGTGTGTGAACACCTACAACGATGTCCTGGATGACAGCAAGTGCAGTCAGCAGGAGAAGCTGACAGTGCAGCGGTGCAGTGACTTCTCCTGCCCACAGTGGAAAACTGGTGACTGGTCTGAGGTAGGAGTTGGTCATCAGGGTGGGTGTGCCCTCCTGGTCCTCCACCCCGAGGGGTTGCTCATCCCTCGTGTTTGATTTGTGCTCTGGGGCATGAGGTCAGCCTCCTGTAGAAAGTCTCCTGAAGTCTGTGCACCCAGAGGCTTGGAGACAGGCAGCAAAGGCTCTGGTCTTGTCCCTGGTGATGTAGTGGCTGTTTCTCTCCTTGCAGAGCCACAGGGGTTTAATACCTCTCCAATCCTGTGCTATTTTCTCCCCAGTTTATGCCCACTTTATGCCCTGATTTTCCTTTGACATTGTGCTTGCAAGCCCTGGCAGCTCTGGCTGTGGCTGAAGATTATCATTTCACTATACTAATTTCTTGCTTACACCTGTCCCTGCTGTTTCTTACCTTTACTTCTCCCATGGCCGCTGGAATACTTTGCAGTGCCAGAAAGCCATATCTTGGTAAGCTTTTCCCTACACCAGGACCAGGGATACTGGAGAACAGTTTTCAAAGGCTGTTTATCACCTTTGTGGCTGAAGAGCTCTGGTTTCTGTAAATCACATTGTTTTAGGAAATTATGAAAGCAATTAACTGGGAACAGGAATTGTTCTCTGCAAAGTATCTGTCTTCTGGGTTAACCTACTGGCAGCCCAAGTAGCCAGAGCCGTGAAAGAACCATTTCAAGCCTGTGGGAACTGAGGCCCTTGTTGCACACACTTGGAGCTGAACAGCTTTTTGCAAGCCTTTGGCATCCTGTTGGGCACAGCTGAAGCTCAGCTGGGCAGTACTGTGGCTTTGCCTTACATTCCACAGCTCCTGGAATTCCAGAACCTTCATGGTCTTGCTTTGCCCATGCAGAAGGATCCTGGTCTGGCTGTGATCATTGTGCTCCAGGCTCTACTCAGAACCAGCTCCTGAGAGCAGTCCTGTCTTGTTGCAAGACACTTGCATGTTTTCCAGCACATGTGGTCATTAGCTAGGAACTGCCTCCTAGCTCCGGTTTTTAAGCAGTGGTTGCTGCAGGTCTACGGATTTATCTTTTGGTCCTGGGGCAGGTGCTGAGCTGGTAGCACATCCCCAGCATCACCTGACCTTGTGCTTTGCTCCTCACAGTGCCTGGTCACCTGTGGAAAAGGGCACAAACACCGCCAGACCTGGTGCCAGTTTGGAGAAGATCACTTAAATGACAGATTTTGTGACCCCGAAACGAAGCCGGAGTCTGTGCAGACCTGCCAGCAGCAAGAGTGTGCTTCGTGGCAAGTGGGGCCTTGGGGCCAGGTACTGCAGAGCTACCATGGGGGTCCCAACCAGTGGGACGTGGTAGCCAAGGCTGGGCACTACCCCTTCATCCAAATTCAGAGGCATAACTGTGTTCATTGATTTGCACACCAAAGCAGCCCTCTGTTTGCAGAGGCAGCCATAACGGTACCTGCCCTTAGTGCTAAATTTAATCTGTGTCAGACTAAATTGACCATGATTTTCAAAAAAAAAAAAAAGGTTTCCAAGGTTACACTCCTAAATCCATATTTAGACATGTAAATACACAGCCTAATTTCCACAGAAAGGCTACTCCTATTGAATAGCTTTTGTTGCTCTTAGTGTTTTCCAGTTTCTGGGTTGGCGAGCGTTGTTTTTTCGGTTAAAATGCAAGTTCATTTCTCCTGGAGTGTTCTGGCACCTCCTTTTTCACAAAGCTCTTAGCTCTTGACTTCAAAAAACAGCAACAAACCCAGAGCAGTTGTCCCAGTCAGACTTATTTCCCATCAGCAAAATTATTCATTAGCTGCTTGTGCTACTGTGGGGCTGAACAGCAAGCTCTAAAGAAGGGTCTGATGCAGGTTCTACCAGACTATGATTTACTGTGTGCAGCAAAGTAAATAATTTAAATGCTGGCACCTTCATTCCCAAGGAAGCAAGTGAAGCGTGCGAAGCTCTGGTGGGCACAGTGAGTTAAAACTTTGACCTAATTTAAAGCTGAAATGCATGAAGTGGAGAGAAACCAGAAGGGAAGCTGGGTTTTATTTTTTTGCTGCTCATGCTACATGGCTAAACAGAGGCTGAGCTGATTAATACTGAAGCAGCTACTCACACCAATATTTCATTGTGCTGTCTGGCCTCTCCCAGTGCACGATGACCTGTGGCCAAGGCTACCAGATGAGAGCAGTGAAGTGTGTCGTGGGCACCTACATGTCAGTGGTGGATGACAATGAGTGTAATGCTGCAACCAAACCAACAGATACCCAGGTAAATTATGCTGTCCTCTCTCCATCTTCTGCCAGTCTATGTGTGGAGGTGTTCAGGCTGCAGCTTCAAGGGATGCCCTGCTGCAGCAAGGCCTTTCTCTCAAGGCAGCCTATGCAGAGCAGTGTCTCGATTTGCTATATGGCTTTTGGGAAGGTGCAGCTCAGCATCTTTTAGTAGAAGTGTTGCCAAGAAGATGTATTCATCAAGTTCCCACCCAGACCATGTGGTTAACCTCACCCTCTGAAGCACCCAATTGCCAAAAAGCCAATGGATAGCTTGTAATGATGGCATCAGGACTTTATGGAGTAAAGATTACTTTTGCTTATGGTTTATATCCATGGAGCTCTAGCCTTAGAATTGGATGTGTGAGGGACTGTCCAGATCCAGAGCTAATGCTGCTCTCTAGGAGCTCATGAGCTAAAAATGCAGAAGCAGTTGAATGTGGAATGGCAGTTGCAGACCAGAAAGATACTATGGGACAGTATCTACTAGCCTCAGGGCCCCAGGTCTGGACACAGAAGACACCTCCTTTGGCTTGCATGAGTTCTGGGATGCCTGACTGCAGTCAGGGTTCACTTGACTGCAGGACTGTTGCTGTGTAGGACTGATGCCTAAGGGCCATAATTTCTTGTCTGCTGCATGTGACAATGTATGGTGTATGTGCCAGCTACAGCTCCAGACACATCCACCCCAGCCAAATAAGTGGAGAAATGTTGCACACCCTTTGGAATTTTGCTGAAGAGGCTTTTCATGCTATGTTCACTGGTACTTGGAAGCAAACCTGTAAATTCCATTTTCAAGCAGAGAATGTGTCCAAGGTGTCTGAAGGACTTGAATAAACCAGAACATTAGCATCCGTCTGTCATCTAGGAGAGCTGAACTAAGGCCACAACATTTAGGAAAGGGCTGCTTTTCCCATGTCTGGAGAGCAATCACACCACAGTCAAGGGGTAACAGAGCCACTTGTCATCAGCCATCACTTGGCCTGCATATCTACATCTCTAGCATAAGGAAAGTCGCAGCAATGCGGAAATCATTTCTGCCATGTGTCATGAGCTGCTCGCTCCCTTGCAGTGATGATCAGCATTAATTTCCTTTTTGGCAATGACTACTCATAGGCTTATGCAGTAGAGTCATAGCTATTTGTCATGTCTGTCACCAGACCTCCCAGGAGATCCAGACAGGACCAGAACCCTCCTGTTGGTTGCCGTACCAAGACTGAGCAGGATGACATGCTGGTCCCCAAAACCTTGCATGCTTGCTGTGTGGTGAAGGTCGGCACATGGATATAGGTGGCCTGATGGGCTGCAGGGAATCAAAGGGCTGCAATCAGCTCAGCAGCATGACCCATCTTAAGTGGGTGGCAGGTCTTGTGCTGAAGGAAGGGAGCTTTGAAGGGAGATAAAGTTGCTGCTTTGCAGATGTGTGTTTGCTCCAGAGCTCTCTTAATTAACCTTCATCTTTTGCCTCAAAACCATCTGGTTTTAATGCCTGGGGATGGCACATGGTTATGGGATTTCCACTGCAGAGTTCCTAATAAGTCAAAAGTCCACTGAGGATTCTGCTTATGCAGCCCTTAGGGTACTGATGCCAAGTTTTGCTACCTCACCAAGAGGATGCAGAGGACAAAACCTGCTGCCAACACACAAGTGTGCAGGTCACAGATTTTCAAGATGTCTGTTGTTTATTATTACATCGAAGAGGAGGTGGTTTAACTAAAACATCTGCAAATTCTTCATTTCTCTCTTTTCCCTCATGTATTTCATGTACAGGACTGTGAAATAGCAGCATGTCCTCCCCATCCAAATAGTCCTGAAGCCAAAAGATCCATATCAGGCATTCACAGGACGCAGTGGAGATTCGGATCCTGGACACCGGTAAGTGGGTGTTGTAATACTTTCAGGGTTATTTTACAGCAGGCAATGTGATATTTTTAAGTGCCTTTGACACTTAGAAGCCATTGTTCCAAAACCCTTCTAATATGTATCGGGGAAACTTTCTAGTGCAGTGCTTGTTCCTCTTCCCTAGTGCTCTGCAACATGCGGGAAGGGCACTCAGATGAGATACGTCAGCTGTCGGGATGACCAGGGCTCGGTGGCTGACGAGTCAGATTGTTTCCACCTCCCAAAGCCATCAGCCACGGAAACATGCACCGTGACACCATGCGGGCAGTGGAAGGCCTTGGAGTGGAGCTCTGTAAGCATCATGCCATCTCTTGCAGGAGAGCCTTATTGCTGGAAATGTTTCATTCTTCTGTCGTGCTTGGCCTTTCGTAGTGGGGGCATAAAGGCTTTCTGCTATTTGTTACAGCAATAGGTGTCTCAAAGCTGGAAATGTGACTGTGTCTCCTTATCTCACTCTCACGCAGTGCTCGGTGACGTGTGGTCAAGGTAAGGCAATGCGACAAGTGATCTGCATCAATTACAGTGACCAGCTGGTGGATCGGAGTGAGTGTGATCCAGATGACCTCCCTGCCACCGAGCAAGACTGCTCCATGTCTCCTTGTCATCCAAACAGCCATGACTACGGCAGGCCCATCCACCCCTTCCTCTATCCGGATCATCGCCTCAAACTGCACCCTGGAGGCAGCCCAAACCGAAACCGTGCCCATATACCGGGAGGCAATCAGTGGAGGATTGGCCCCTGGGGTGCTGTAAGTGCCCTATATTTTCTTATTGCTGTTTTTGGCTTGGTTTGTTTTCTTCCCGGGCTAACCCAGGCTTTTCTGAAATTCACTGTGCAGGTAAAAAAAAAAAAGACCCCTCTTGCTCCTACCTGCTCTCTGCTCACAAGAGCAAGTGTTGTGGTAGGGAGCAGACATCACTTCTCAGCCTCTCACACCTCATATCTCCAAGTTCTCTGGGCAGAAAGTTGTTTTCCATGAGACAAAGGCCAACCTCTGCTTCGTGGCTGTCTCCTGGGACATTTACAGCTCTACAGAGCTATTGCCCAAGCACAGCAGAGCATTAATGCCAGCTCCTCTCACCCCAAGCAGTTTACAGTGCTTTATCACAGAAGTCCCTGAAGGGAATTAAGCACAAATAGGATGTCAAACACTGCATTAAGGTAGTGGGGATTACTCACCTGCTTAAAACTAGGCTCATGTTTATTTTCTTTGCTTAGTCAGCACCTAGGTCACTGCACTGCTGTTAGTAATAGCTGGAGTTTGAAGTTAATAATGCCTGTTAGCTGTATTCAATGTCTAGCAGTGCATTCCCACGGTGCAAGGCACTGGGAAGGACCTGGGAATACAAAATTATTCGTGAACTGAGCAAAACCATGGGCAATTGTGTCTTCCAGTGCTCTAGCACATGTGCAGGGGGGTTCCAGCGGCGGGTCGTGGTGTGCCAGGATGAAAACGGATACACTGCAAATAACTGCGATGAGAAAAGCAAACCCATGGAGCAGAGATCGTGTGAATCTGGCCCCTGTCCTCAGTGGGCTTATGGCAACTGGGGAGAGGTGAGTGCAACATTCCCTCTGGGCTCCCTGAGCAGGGGAAGGTTTTTGTTGCCACGTGGCTGAAAAGTGAGAGGAGGAGTGGATACTGTAGTGACGTCTGTTAGCAAGACTGGAGCATGAAAGGCAGCCTCTGATAAACAAGTGAACTCTTGCAGCTGCTTGGTGGAGTTTTCCTTTACATTTGGCATGGGAAAATTTTCTGTTCAGGCAAATTCTGTTCTTCTTCAGCCTGGAGAAGAGAAGGCTTCGAGGAGACCTTAGAGTAACCTGCCGGTATCTGAAGGGGGCCTACAGGAAGGCTGGGGAGGGATTATTTACAAGGTCTTGTAATGACAGGACAAGGGGCAATGGGTTTGAACTGGCAGAGGGGAGACTGAAACCGGACATTAGGAAGAAGTTGTTTGCAGTGAAGGTGTTGAGACACTGGCACAGGTTGCCCAGGGAGATTGTGGACCACAGAATCACCCAACGTGATCAACGTAATCACCCAACGTGATCAACGTGATCACCCAACGTGATCAGGTTGGGTGATTCTGTGCTCCACAACCTCCCTGGAGGTGTACAAGGCCAGATTGGACGAGGCCTTGAGTGACCTGTGCTAGTGGGAGGTGTCCCTGCCTATGGCAGGGGATTGGAACTAGATGATCTTTGAGATCCCTTCCAACCTTACCATTCTATGATTCTATGAAACGTGAATTCTACCAAAACTGAGATTTCTTTTTACTATTTATTTTTAAGAGCAGCCTGGTACAACCAAAGGCCTTTTTTCTTTAACAAAAACACTGCTCCCTTCTGAAAATTCATCTGAGATATGCAATTAGAGACCTTTTGAATCATACTCGATATGGCAGTATCATAGAATCATAGAATGGTAAGGTTGGAAGGGACCTCAAGGATCATCTAGTTCCAACCCCCTGCCATAGGCAGGGACACCTCCCACTAGTACAGGTCACTCAAGGCCTCGTCCAACCTGGCCTTGAACACCTCCAAGGAGGGAGCAGCCACAACCTCCCTGGGCAACCTGTGCCAGTGTCTCACCATCCTCGCTGCAAACAACTTCCTCCTAACATCCAGTTTCAATCTCCCCTCTGCCAGTTTAAACCCATTGCCTCTTGTCCTGTCATTACAAGACCTTGTAAATAATCCCTCCTAGCCTTCCTGTAGGCCCCCTTCAGATACTGGAAGGCTATCATGAGTATCACTGGAAAGAGAAGTTGAAGCAGACAAGGCTTATGCATTGTTTAGGGCAGATTTAGTTGGGTGGGAACCGAAACCACCACTGAGTCTCAAGAGGTGCTTTGAGTGACCGCTTGGCAGGATTACTGCTGCCCAGACAGTGATTTGCTCTGTCCTCTGCTGACTTCCAGTGCACAAAGCCATGTGGGTCAGGGACAAGAACACGGCTGGTGGTGTGCCAGCGTCCTAATGGAGAGAGGTTTACGGATCTGAGCTGTGAAATCCTTGACAAGCCACCAGACAGAGAGCAGTGCAATGTGCAGGACTGTCCTAGAGATGCTGCCTGGAGCGCTGGTCCTTGGAGCTCGGTACGGCCATAAACTCTTTCTCTTTGTGAACCGTTTCGTGGATATCCCCTAACAACAGATTTCATTTGCTTCAAACCAAGGTGCTAATGCTTCATGTCTTAAAACTGCACTTAAAGAGGATTATTGACAATATATTCAGAATAACACCTGTTCGGGAAGGGCTTACATTAGGGGAGCTTGAGTCCTTTAATTTAAGAGGCACTTTCTGCTAAGTAGCCACCTTTATCCGGTTTATTACACTGTGCAAACCCTGAGCATTATGAGTCTGGGCTCTGGCTGAGTTCTTTGCATATGGATTTAAACTTGCCATTTAAGCAGTACATTTCCATTGAAGTTAATTTGTTCTGATATTTAATGGTAATACTGCACTGTGCACCTCCTGGTTTTCCAGTCACGTGTTCTCTGCCAAAAGCAAGATGACGGCGGGGGGGGGGGGGGGGGAAAGTGTACTAAATTGCATCAACTCCCAAGAACATCCAAGTGTATTTAGATGTGTGTGCATCTCCCTACCTGCCCACACACATAGCTGTATACAAATATGTGTGCATTCACATCCATGCTCTGTTTCTATTCCCATGTGATGTACTGTGCAAAGGCACCTGTTAGCTGTTGTCATGCATCTCTCTGGTTGGAGAGAGTTATTGTCTGGCCTGATCTCCAATGCTTGTCTAGATACCATTAAGTCAGCAAGAGATTAGCAAGGTGGTAAAAGGCCTCAAATCTTGAGAGGTTCTAATAACAAAGTAGTGTTTGGAGCAGAGTTGTCTTGCATTGCTCCTTTGCCGCTGGAGGAGACTGCTACAGAGATGTTCTTGTCAGGGCAGAGCAGCCCTGAACTGCAGAGCTGACCAGGATGCTGGTTTGGGTCTCATACTTTGAAATTCCCCCTACCCAGAGCAGCATTTTCTGGGCAGCACAGAGCCCCTGGAGCCCCTGTGTGCCAAGTGGGCTGCTGCCTGGGGTACTTCTGGCATGCTGGAAACAACCAACCTGCCTGTTTTGGAGTGGCCTTCAAACTAATGCTGACCTTTGTTGTGTATTTTGTTATAAAAACATTTGAAGAAGATTTAAAAAAAAAATAATCTGACTCAAAAGCACTTTACAGGAAAAGAAAAGCAGAGGCCTGTTTGTAATGTATTGGACTTCCTTAATTGTCACTTCTTGCAGAGCTGTCTTGCTAAAACATAACTGCACTCTTGTTCCTGCGGGTGCTTGCAGTAACACTCCTCAATATTTTTATCATACCTCAGTGAGTTGTGCAGTATCCATAAAACTGCTGAGCTGGTGTTTATAAGGTGCTTCACCAGTACAAGGGACAGCAATCTGAAATACTTCATTTGAGGTGCTAATGTGTCGCTTGTACACTGATAAAGCTGGTGCTAGAGGTGAGCTAAGCAGAGCTAACCATGCTCTGCCCTGGCCTCCCCGCAGAATTACCAGCTGGGAGTTGCTGCCATCCTTTGTCACCTGTGCTGGACCATTTGCAAGAACCAAAAGTGTGGACTGAGTTGTGCTGCATTTGGTGTCTTTCAGCATTCAGCCTCTTCAACATCTGTTCAGGAGCAGGCTCCAGGGCTATGTCTGCTCCTCCATGTTGGAAACGCAGAGTGCAGTCCTCTGTTTTGGTTTTGGGTTATTTTTACTTTCCACCTAGGAAAAACTCCCTTGACTCTACTATGTTGTATTAACCTTGGTGGGTTGTCCTTGCTTGATCTCCTGGGAGCAGGCAAACAGGCAGAGGGCAGGAGCATCCTATCCTACCTGTAGCATCTCCCCTCAGCTGCCCGCGGGGCTCACAACCCCCTGCCCTCCCACAGGCAAAGGGGCTGCAGAGCTGAGCCCCAGTCGTTGCCACAAAGCAACTTGATTTTTCAGTCTTATTACCAAGGCTCTGAGGGACGTAGGGGACTCCAGAGCTGTTTGAAGACTCAACTGTATCTATGGGGTCAACAGGGCTTCTTGCCCCTCCTGCAAAATACTCCACATGTATGTCTACCTCGTGCTACTACTGTAGGTAGTAACATCCAAATTGTTTTTCTTTAGTGTGATATCACCTGGACTTGCTCTAGCTCTGTCATTGGTTGCAAACATCATCCTGTAGCTGTACATACTTCATCTGTTGTGATGGAGTGTCACTACCATATTTTTTTTGGTCACTTTTGAAACAAGAGTATAGTATTAGCTGAAACTTTTCAGCAGTATGGGTTTATGTATTTATGTAAAAGTGTATTTATTTTTTTTCCAATATTGTTATTTAATTTTCTATAAATATTGCCTACATCTACAATGTTTCATGTTAATGTTGAACAGTGGAAAAAAAAATTAAAGACAAGTAGAATGTAATCATAAATGAATTTGTATAATGATTTCTTGAGTCTTTTGCCAAGTTGAGATCCTATACTTAGTGTTGGTAACTTTGGACTTGCTTTGCTTTGTTCTCCCACGGAACCTGTCGCTCTCAATAATTAAACACAGTTAAAAGTGTATGGAGTGTGAAGTTTGGATAACTAATTTCTTACAAGCATCCGATTGGCTTGGCTTCACTCAAGCTTCAGTGAAATTAGTACTAGAAAATACACACAAATTAAAGCAGAGGAAGTCTGAGGAGTCCAACCTCAGTCCTCAGGCAAAAATTCCACTGGGATTTTGCACAGTAAATGAGCGATTTTTATCTGGCTGGTAAAACCCAGGTTTTAAAGAGATAATTAGATGAATAAACAGATTCTGTGTGTAAATGATAATTTTATAACCAGGGACTGGTGAGATGCCTCGTCATTATAATCTGTGTTCAAAGAGGGCTAAGAGGAGGTGATGCTTTTATTTCCTTGCCTATTTAAGAACATGTATATAAACACTGCAGAACTGTACACCGTGTGGTAGGCCTGACCTCTTTATTAAAGTAATGCTTTAGAAAACATGCAGAGACTGCCACCAGGATACAGAGAGTGGTTTGGTTTTTTTCTCTTTTGAATGCCTTATGGTCTGAACACAGATCTCCATACCTGCTCTCCAATACAGAGGGGAAATCTTGCTGTGCTCTCCAGAATGAGGGAGATGTTCAGAGAGCGTCACCCATCGCTTCACTTAAAACCTGAAGCTGAACCTGCTTCTCTCAGAGCAGATTTGCTCCTTGCAGTGATCTCTGTGAAGCTTTGAGTTTGTCATAATACCCATCTGTGTCCTGATACGATGTATGAATAATGCTGAATTGACTTCTGGTGGGCTTTTTGTTCTTTCTGAGGTGTGAAATAATTCTACCTCACAGCACCTGGGTCAGTTGGCTGAGTCATTTGGGCTTCACTGCATTGGGACAGTCCTTAATTGATTCTGACCTGCAGAAAATGGGTGGGCAGGGTTTGGGGATTTGTCTTTGGTTGTGGTTTGGGTTGATTATTTTTTTTTTTTCCTCTCCCTAAAAAGCATTATCATTTTAAAAACAATCTGCTTTGTCAAATACTTTATCACTCTCGGGTGTCAGAAGTTCTAGCTGCTGGCTCAATGATTGTGTAGCTCTTAGTGCCTATAACGCAATGATTGTGTAGCTCTTAGTGCCTGTAAAATGGTGATGTGCTTCCCAGTTCTGTGGGGGAAGGAAATGCTGGTGCAGAAATGCTAATGTCTTAGTCATTGAGGGTCTTTGGTCTTTGGCACAGCTTGCCCAGGAAGGTTGTGGATGCTCCTGATCTTTGGCACAGGTTGCCCAGGGAGGGTGTGGAGCACAGAATCACTGAATGTGATCTTTGATCACATTCGGTGATTCTGTGCTCCACACCCTCCCTGGAGGTGTTCAAGGCCAGGTTGGATTAGGCTTTGAGCAACCTGTTCTAGTGGGAGGTGTCCCTGCCTATGGCACAGGGGATTTGAACTGGATGAGGTTTGAGGTTCCTTCCAACCTAAACCATTCTGTGATTCTATGATTCTAACAACGAAGAATTGGAAGCTTAGCATAAAATAGAATATTAATTGACTAAGCTCCACATTTTGTTATTGTCAATGTGAACTCAGGTTTGGCTTAGGACAAGGCTGCTGTATGGCCTTGCCTGGAAGCTGGTGGCATTGGCAGCTTTTCAGGGCACTTTGGACAGTGGCAAGGGGGCTCTGGGCTCAGTGGGAAGCGGGAGGCCTGCCCAGCCAACAGCCATGGCAGGGAGCTGGCACTCAGGAAGTTTTAATCTTAAAATTGGTGTCAGTGGAAAGCTGAGGTTATTTGTGTTTAATTCTGTCACAGTCCCAACACCTTGTTTACAAAATGCCTTCCCCATCAAGCTGGCTGTAAACAGGCTGTGCAACAGCAATATCCTCCATGTCCTTGTTTCTGATAATATTCTTAGCAGGCAGGATGTCAGGCTCTTGCTAAGGCAGAAGTGATAACCAGGGGCAGATTTAGTTGCAAGAGTATATAAATCTGCTGTTCTCCTCCTCTCTTCTGCAGAAAATGGATTTGCTGTGACAGCAGCATTGCAGAGCTGCTATATGATTCTTTACACATGTTTTGCAATAACAAAGCCATCCTTGAAAATGAAGTGATAGACACACTGAACTTTCCAGGCACTCAGTGATTCATGTTGCCTCTTTTTAAAAATGTCTTTCATTCACAGGATGAGGGTTTAGGCACTGAGACTGCAACAGCAAGTCTGTATTTCTCTGTAGTACCAGGTGTTATCAAAAATCTAATAAAACAAATCCTGCTCTGAGAGCCTGGGGAAGAAGGACAAACGTTGCTGCAGCAGAAGGCAGCTGTATGCACGGTCCCAGCACCCATAACCCAGGCAGAGTGATGTGCTGAGTGACTTTCATGCCTTTAGAAAGCCAGGTAGAAATAGCTGCCTTAGTAAAGATTCAATAAAGCTGATCCAGACCAGAATGAGAACATGGTAGCCTGTGGATATCCCCCAGCCATCTGTCTGAAGCTGTCTCCATCTCAGAGCTGTTTACTGTATGCTTAGATTGGCCCACCAAGGCTGCTGTCCCTCTTGGGTTCCTGGCTGTCTCCCCTTTAGGATCAGTCAGACTGCCAGACTCCAAGGACTGCTGGTTTTGTGTGCTGATGAAAGGCAAGAAGTTGTCTGCTTTGGTTCCCCAGTCAGAAAAAGGCCTTTGACAGTGCAGACCTCTTTGCTTTTGATTTAAAAAAAGCAAACCAGACCCCTCTCAGCCCTTCCTTGTACTCCCTGTTATGTGTCACCTGTCCAGAGCATCCCTCTGCGAGTGCCCAGCTTCAACCATCTTCCAAAACTGAACATTCCTGGGTGACAGCTGGGGTGTACAGGGCCTTGCCAGTCATAGAATCATAGAATGGTAAGGCTGGAAGGGACCTCAAGGATCATCCAGTTCCAACCCCCTGCCATAGGCAGGGACACCTCCCACTAGTACAAGTCACTCAAGGCCTCATCCAACCTGGCCTTGAACACCTCCAGGGAGGGAGCAGCCACAACCTCCCTGGGCAACCTGTGCCAGTGTCTCACCACCCTCACTGTAAAGAACTTCCTCCTAACATCCAGTTTCAATCTCCCCTCTGCCAGTTCAAACCCATTGTCCCTCATCCTGTCATTGCAAGACCTTGCCAATAGTCCCTCCCCAGCCTTCCTGTAGCCCCCTTCAGATACTGGAAGGCTACTCTAAGGTCTCCTGGAAGCCTTCTCTTCTCCAGGCTGCAGAGCCCCAACTCTCTCAGCCTGTCCTCACAGCAGAGCTGCTGCAGCCCTCTGTCTGTGGTAGTGGGTTGGACTTGATGATCTTTGAGGGCTCTTCCAACCTTGCTTATACTGTGATACTGTGATCATTTTGGTGACCTCCTCTGGACCTGCTCCAACAGTTCCATGTCCTTCCTGTGCTCTTTACATCCACGTATTTGCTGCCTCATGCTCTTCTCAGAGCATGTCCCAGAGGGTAAACACAGCTGGGGGTTTTGTTTGAAGAGTTTTACCTGTTGCTCCTCTGGGAAGGTGGTGATGGATGCTTCTGCAGCTCTTTCCTCAGTTCAGTGCCCACCATCCCTGCCGAGGCTCAGAGCCACAGCTGGTGGCTCCAAGCCAGTTACAGATGGGTGAAACCAGTGGTACCCATCTGGCTGGTAGAGGAACATCCTTTTGTTCCTCTCTTGCTACTCTGTAATCTCCAATTTTTATTTTCCTTTCCATTTTTGTTGTTTGCTTGTTATCAGCAGACATCTTTCAATGCCACTTCTGTTTCTTCTTAAATAAGAACTATACAGGTGTTGTTTTGCTATAGGTTCTCTTGTCTCCTTTTTGTTACTGTTGGTGCTCCATGAGCAGGAAAACAGCCATCAAAGTCCATCTGCTACACTGCAGGTGAAGGACTACCCTGCAGCACTGTGCACTGAGAAGTGAACCTCCATTTAGGTGCTTCACTAAACTCACTTCTTGCATTTACTGCAACTTAGTGCTCAGCTCTTGATTCTATGATTCTTGCAGCCTGCGCTCACCCATTATGATGTGACCTGGTGATTAAATCTAGTATCTTTTAGTCTAAAGGAGAGATAAAAGAACTGGGCAGCAGCATCTCCTCTATCCTTCCTAATCCATTGACTGCATGCTGGGGAAATACCAGGGTAAGGAACTACAGAGAATCATAGAATGGTAAGGTTGGAAGGGACCTCAAGGATCACCTAGTTCCAAACCCCTGCCATAGGCAGGGACACCTCCCACTAGCACAGGTCACTCAAGGCCTCATCCAACTTGGCCTTGAGCACCTCCAGGGAGGTCGTGGAGCACAGAAGCACCATAAGAAGGGGGTCTACAGGAAGGCTTATTTACAAGGTCTTGGAATGACAGGACAAGGGGCAATGGGTTTAAACTGGCAGAGGGGGGATTGAAACTGGATGTTAGGAGGAAATTCTTTGCAGTGAGGGTGGTGAGACACTGGCACAGGTTGCCCAGGGAGGTTGTGGAGTACAGAATCACCCAACGTGATCAACATGATCACATTGGGTGATTCTGTACTCCACAACCTCTCTGGAGGTGTTCAAGGCCAGGTAGGATGAGGCCTTGAGTGACCTGTACTAGTGGGAGGTGTCCCTGCCTATGGCAGGGGGGTGGGGNCTGTTGCTCAGGCCCTAGGGATTGTAGCATTTAGAAACAAGGACGTGTGATGATGAGGGACACAAAGCACTTTACTCTGCTTTCCTTGGACCCCTTCTGGAGTCCTGTGTGCAGTTCTGGAGCCCCCAGCACAGGAAGGACATGGAACTGTTGGAGTGGGTCCAGAGGAGGCCACGAAGATGCTCAGAGGGTTGCAGCAGCTCTGCTATGAGGACAGGCTGAGAGAGTTGGGGCTCTGCAGCCTGGAGAAGAGAAGGCTTCCAGGAGACCTTAGAGTAGCCTTCCAGGATCTGAAGGGGGCTACAGCAAGGCTGGGGAGGGATTATTGACAAGGGCTTGCAATGACAGGACAAGGGGAATGGGTTTGAACTGGCAGAGAGGAGATTGAAACTGGATGTTAGGAGGAAATTGTTTGCAGTGAGGGTGGTGAGACACTGGCACAGGTTGCCCAGGGAGGTTGTGGAGTACAGAATCACCCAACGTGATCAACATGATCACATTGGGTGATTCTGTGCTCCACAACCTTTCTGGAGCTGTTCAAGGCCAGGTTGGACGAGGCCTTGAGTGACCTGTACTAGTGGGAGGTGTCCCTGCCTATGGCAGGGGGTTGGAACTAGATGATCCCTGAGGTCTCTTCCAACCTTACCATTCTCTGATTCTATGATTTACTGTGGTTCTAACTTCCCCAGTGACTGATTTGTGCAGTCGTTAAGGAGAAACGATGTAGCCAGTCCTATTTCAAAGGCACTTAATGCTCTATTCATGTTTTAATTTTTACTAGCTCACCGGGGAGGCAAGGGAGCCAGCAGCATGGATGGAAATCTGTCTGATGCCCCAGACCATATGCAGGCTGACAGTGTTTGATTCCCCAGTGCACTGAGCCAAGGTTTTACTTTACAAAAGCTGAGAGCAAGAAGCAGCCCTACATTCCCACACACCTCCCTGCCCGGTGTGATGCACACCTGTGAAATGAGGCTGGCGTTCCTCTGAGAGCTCTTTGCTTTGTGTTTCACTCCATCTGAGACTGACAAATCCTGTTCTCAAGGAGGACTTCTAAATGGCTTTATATTACAACTGTTCCCTAAAACATATGAAGTGTCAGCCTAGGCTGCTTTCTGCTTCAATTGTTGCTCTCTTAAAAGTGCCACAGCATGGAAAATAGGTTTCATCAGTGCCTTCCACATCCCATTATGTGAGTGTCCTCGGGTAGCTCACACCTCTCCTAATTTGAGGAAATGCCATCTAATGTTCACTCCCCGGAGAGACCTGCAGTGGCTGTTTGGGAGCCTTTGCTTGTTTGTTGTTCAGGTTGAGTATCCTGGAGTGGGGCAGACGCAGCTTTTAAGGCAGCTCTGTGTGCTCACAGTCCTGCTGATTTCTGTACCTGGGGAAGCCTTTGTACAGAATGTAACAACAGGCTGGGTGAAAGAGGCAGGGAAGATGCTGCTTACTAGATGGACACCATAGAGCAGGAGATGCACAGCTTCTGCTGCAGTTACCTGGTTTTCCTTCCACGTATCTTGTGAGGTTTCCCAGCATGGGGAAATTATTGTGTTGACTTCAGTGCTCAGGGCCTTAAGTCTTGCAGGAGTTAAAAAGCCAAACAGCATCTTTTTCTCTGCAACATGTGCTGATGGAGCAATGGGCTGCAGACATTCCAGCCTCTTCCCCCTGCTGCAACAATTTGGACACTGCTTTGAGAAATTTTACTTTTGTTTTTTCTTTTGTTTTTTTCTTTTTTTCTCATTTTTCTCTCCCTTTTTTT
>WBNM01007932.1:52029-90251 GCA_013399055.1 Ramphastos sulfuratus
CCTCCCCCCATTTTTTTTTTTCTCCCAACTCCTGCAAAACATCATGAGGTCACTCACCAGGTTCTGCAGTTTGGTCTGGCAGCAGGAAGGTGCAGGTTTAGTGGATCGGTTCATTTCTCCCCTTTGCAAATAGCCTCTTGGGAAACTGCCTCAGCTGCAGAGCTGAGCACAGAGCAGATGAGGGACAGGGACCCTGCATGTGCTGCAGAGCCAGGGTGAGCCAGCATGGATGTTTCCCTCCATTGTGCCTGGGACAAGAAGCAAGGGGACACTAGGGCAAATCCTGCTCTTAGGTACACCAGGAGCTCTGGCTCTGGGAGGGCTCCTTGAGGAGCCACCAGGGGTTCTGGGCAGTGCTCACAAATGTGCTTGGACAACACCCTCAAGAATCCCTAATGTTTATGTCATCTTTCAATACTCTCATTTCTTGGGAGTCAACAGAGATTAGGCAAAAGGAGGCTGAAGTGAGGTGGAGGTTGGTCTCTTCTCCAAAGTAGCAAGCAACAGGACAAGAGAAAATGACCTCAAGCTGCAGCAGGGGAGATTTGGATTGGATATTAGCAAAATGTTCATCACCCAGAGCGTTGTCAAGGGCTGGAAAAGGATGCCCAAGGAAGTTGTGGAGTCACCATCCCTGGTAGGATTTAAAAGGCATGTAGATGTGTTGCTGAGGGACATGGTTTAGTGGTGACTTGGCAAAGTTAGAGTTAAGGTTAGACTTGATTATCTTAAAGGTCTTTTCTAACTAAAATGATTCTATGATCCTGAAGCCTCTTTCCAATTGCAGTGGAGTGTGCTGGTGTGTTTGGCTTAGGTCTCTCACCTAGTTGCCCTAACTCGAACATAAAGACCACTCTTACCTTGTCAGTATACAAAAATTAGGTCTATTTCTGGCCTTCTGCCAGCTAAAATCACCGTGACTGCTCTTGGCAGTTAAGAATATGAACTCCCTCTTACTGTCCAGCACAGCATGTTCCCAGCCCGTGCACATGGACTTCTCACCATGCCAATGCAGGCAGGCCTGGGACCACACTAAAATAGATCAGTGGAAGGCAGAGAGGTTCAAAGCAGCCACAAATATTTCCTAAACATCTTCCAAAATGCTGCAGCCTCCAGAGAAACCACAGCATGGAGCAGCTTCACCTGCTTTAAGCCTGTTGCTTGTCTCACTGAAGCCAGGAGAGTTACATGCTAGAATACTTTGCTGTTGGGAAGCTAATTGTTAATTTGGATGCCACAGAGCCTCTGTTGCCAGATAACAAAGGCTCAGGCATTTAAGGACTTCTAGTAAAGGCTCAGCTGCACAAGGAACGGTCCAGGCTTTCCTTGGTACTGTCTTCTGATGTCCTTTGTGCTTGAGAGACTTCAGAGGTACAGAAGTCACACGGCTGTGACTTCAGCATCTGAGAGCAGCAGTCTTAAGTTTTGTAGTAAGAGCTGATGTAGACTCAGTGTAACTGAAATGTCAGCTATGAGGATGCATGGTCAGGCTCTGCTCGTTGTTAGAGAAGTTTTCTGATATCCAGGAGAACAGCTCCTCACAGAAGGGGATGTCAAGCATTGTAGGGCTCTATTGTTTTGCTGCTTTATTTCATCCAGCATGTTTCAGATTGTTGGAAATGATGGATGAGGGCTCACTTACAAACACTTGCTTTCCATATAGCCCTCAGTGTGTGGAACTCTAAACCTACAAGGATTGATTTTAATTTCCTTCCCAAAAGTTGCTCCTGGCAGAATCTGATAAGGCCATTTTCAGTCTAATTCTTCACAGCCCCCAGCCCTGCCCTGGGTAAGCTATCAGAGCATACCTATCTTTGGGAATCCATTTGGCCATCACTGCAGCTTGCATTCATTATCTCAAATACCTCCCAAATCGTTGGCTGATGCAGGGGAGGCCTGGCAAAGTGATCTGACAGCCTTTCCTGAAACTTACCACTTTTGGGGTGGAATGTCCCTAGGTTCCTCTTGGTGGTTTGCTTTTCTGCCCCATCTTGAGCTGCCCCTTCAGTGCACAAAGTTAAAGAGAACTAGAGCTCCACTCCATTTCTTGACTGCTCTCTGCTGCTGCTCTCTTTTCACCAAGATTTACTCACTGGTGCTTAAGCTTGTGGAGTCCTTTCAGTGCCAGACCCACCTGGCTGCCAGCCTCCAGCCTGGCAGTGACCCAGCTGCATCCTGAGCTTCCAGTGGGGAAGAGCAGGTCATGTTCTCCCACAGGAGGGTCAGAACCTGGGCTCCACCAGCCCAAAATTTTCCAACATTTAACAAAACTTTTGGGGCATATATTCTGAATTCTAAAAAAGCTTTTAGGATACATATTCTGGGGGCTGAGTTTGTTTCATTTTGGTTCCTTTTTTTTTCCCTGTAATCAGCCTGCTGAGTTGATCAGCAGCCTTTCTAATTTAGAGATGTCTTAATGAACAAGCTGTACCCTCATCTTCCAGAACATCAGTGCAGGAACCATGGCAAGGGTTAGTTTAAAGCAGTTTGCATGTACTTGGGAAAACAGGAGTGATCTTCCATCATTCCTGAACTCTGGAGCAGAAAACAAAGTTTTTTTTGTGGAAACCAAAACACAGACTTGCCACAGTGCTGGAGCAGAGCAATGCATGGCAGGAGAGAGGTTTAGCATCACCTTCTGACCTTGCTGGAAACAGTTGATATGGAAATATTTTGTCATATTTATTTAAGCTTTTCTCTTGCATTTATTTCAACTAGGCAGTATATTTATTTGAAAACAAAACAAAAAAAAATACCCACATCAGTATGCCAGTCCCTGGTTCTTGGCATGGTAACAAAATTAATCATGCCATAGACATAAACCTCTTAAATCTGTGCTCAAATGCTTTGATGCTAATGCTCTTAGGAAGGTCCTTTTGTTCTTGTTCTGCCCCTGCAAAGCAGCAGGTGTGACTGTGGTGGTACTAAAGATACTAACAAGAGGAAGGGCTGCTGGAGTCCTTGGTGTAATGGCTCTAGGTGATTTTTTGGAACAGTATTTCTTTATTATTTTATGTGCTGCAATCATCTCAGATGTGTTTTAAGAAACAATACAATGTGTGGCTCTCACTCCATCCTCCATGCCTGGCTATCCTCACAGCTTTGCCCAGGGCTGCTGTTTGCTTCTGTGCTTCAATCACAGGCTGGAAGCAGCATTTCAGAGCCAAGCTGGAGGAGGAGGCAGGTTGACCATGGGCCTGTCTCAGGACAGGCTGAGACNGCATTTGATCCTCAACTCTAGAAAGTTGGATGGTGAAAAAGGTCAATAAAGTACCTTGGCTACACCGTCAGGGCTGGGTCCAGAGGTAACTGAAACCTGTAAGTCTTTCTGTGAGTGCAAAGAGCCTTGGATGAGGTTGGTATTCCACAGAGAGCCAGCTGTCCATCTCCAGTAGCTGGACCTAGTTTCTACAAAGGGTGTTGGGCAGGATGAAAGAAAACAAAAGAGAAATGTGAAAGGAGTGGGCTGATCTGTGTATTCAAAGGTTTACAGAAGTCAAGGGCAAAGCTTACCTCACCAGGGCACTGTTATCGATACCATAAGCAGGTGACAGCATCTGCAGCAATGAAGAGTCCTGGTAATGAGATTCAAAGTTTCTCCAGCATCCAAAATGAATAATGTGGCTGATGGCAGTAGCTGGGTGCACTGCTGCCCTAAGTCACATCACCTTGAAGTGAAGCCCACTATTGAGTTATTTTCTGCCTCTGGGTCACATCTGCTTAAAATCTACCTGCTGAATAAAAGTTGGAAATACCTGAGATGAATTAGAAGGCAGTTATGAAGTAAACCCTTTGCAAAGGATTTGTCAGTCTCTGATACTTGGTTACATGAGATTATTGGACCTCTCTTCTCTGTCAGTGCAAAGGAGATCATAACTCACACACACATGAAAGCAAGCAGGAGGTTTAGATCTAAAAACGCACAGCTGCCTGACTTTGATTGATATTAAAGACAGACATAGAAATGATGCATTCCATCATCCTGGGATCTACATTTAAGTATTAACAAAATAAAGCAAATTATGCCTCAACCTCTGAGTGCAGCAAGGTAGGCCTGAAGTCTTGTGTTTGATGGTGGGATGGGGAGAGAAACGTCAGGATCAGGCTCCCTGCCAAAGTTAAGCAGTTCATAGGAGGAGGATAAAAATGTTGGAAATTACTAATTTGTGAGATCAAATATTTATCAGCCAACTCCAGTGTGCTGGTTTGAGGNCCCCCAGAACTATGCTTGCATAGTTGCACAATGAAAGTGTTCTTCCTTTAGAATAAATAGTGGCTCTGCTGGGTTTTTAAATTAGAGGAAAGATGAGCCAGGCTGTTCTGGCTCAGGGTGGGAGGCAAGAGAAGGGTCCAGGTCAACTCTGTGAATTAGCTTTGACTGTCTCAGCAAAGTGGCATCAACCTGCATGGAGATTGCTTACTTGGTTTTGGTTTTTTGTTTTTTTTTTTTACTAAAGTAGTTGTTGTTTAGTCCAGAGACAGAAAGTATTAGAAGTTTACAACTAGGTTTGGTTGGATTTGACATTTCGTTCTTGCTGTTTACATTTGTTGCCTGAGGAGGGATGGAGAGAGAATGAAAAATAGAACTTCTAATGAAATTTGAAGGCTTATAAAAATAGGATAACATTAACTCAGTCTTTCTTCTGTCAATACTAAAGGAAAATGTGACGTTTATGACTCTGGGTAACTCATGAAAGTCATATTTTAGAACAAGGAAGAGCATTTTCTCTGTTTCTTAATGCAAGCCTGAATGATGCTCGTTGGGTTTTTTGGCCTGTCTTGAAACCAGAGCATGGCTGAGAACTCAGCAGCAGGCAGATCTACTGCAGGCTGGTCTGGCTTCCTTACCTTCACACCCCCACGTGCCCTGAAGCCTACAGAAAGCTTGAGGGGGATGTAGAAGGGCAGAGAAGCATCATTAACGACCCTTAAACTCTATTGATTGTGAAGGAAAATAGCTACCTTTTGCCATCCTGTAGGGGCCTTGCAGCAGGGCAATAGCCTTTGCAGAACATCACTTGTGCAAGCTTCTCAGCAGCGAGTCTGATCCTTTGAGTTACATCCATTTGTCTCTCTGTTGGTCTGAACCTCTCCATTTTGAAGCAAGCTACGTCTCTCTCAATAGTTCTTTGTGTACCTCTTAACACAATAGGAGCTAAATGAGTTGGAAGTAGTGCTGTAATTTAAAATAATCACAAGTGCCACTATATGTAACAATTCCTGTTCTTCTGGCTCTTCCAGAGCTGCTACATACATCACTTGTAGGCTTTGTTTCAGATTTACTCAGTTGACTGGGAAGACCTCTTATTTCTTATGAAATATTCTGATGGAGTGGCTGCAAGGCAAAGGAAGAAGCCTCAGCTCTGCCTGTTTGCTGCATTCTGAAAAGAAATCAGAACATTTTGTCTTTAGAGATGGTTGAACTACTGTGTTTGTGCTTAAGGATTAAACCAGGATGCTTGTGACATAGCATGTAATGACTTGCATAACGCGTAATGAAGAAATTGAAGCTGAGTCTCTAGGTGCATCATGCTGAGTAAGAGGCTTGTTCTACATGAAACTGTCATATTAAATTCTTGTCCTGATTCCAGGCCCCTTTGATTCCTAAATCTTTCGGAGGAGACTAATCTGAAATCAAAGTGAAGTTGGTTGGGGTTTGCATGCCAGAAGTGGTCACATTTGAAAAAGCTCAGTGAACCTGCAGAGGGAGGTTGAAATTAGTTGCTTCACTACAAAGCTTACAGCTAACATACCTGCTGACTTGCTTTTTGCTTTGATTCTTCAGGCTCTGCCTTGTTGCCACCTTCTGAGTTGTTTTCAAAATGCATAAATCTTCAGGGTGAGCATGTCCTGATTTCAGTCTGTTTGGTAAAAGCAGTAAATCAGTCTGCACTGGTAGAACAAACATGAGCTTTAACACCAAGGACATGGGAAGTCTGCACTTTTCTGCCTTGTCCTTCGTGCAGCCATTTCCCTCTGTGAAGGTGCATATCACAATTTATTCTCTTGATTTACCAACATTCCACCTCCCTTTGTACCAAGGTAAATGCAAATGGTTCCTTTCAAGTCCTTCTAAGTAGATACTGAGGGCTCCTGCCTTGATCCCTGTAAGATGACTCTGCTTCTTTGAAACCATTGGAGCAATGCCAGGAATCCAGGCTGTTATCCCTGCTGAATGTCAGCTGCTTTCTCTAATTCCAAGCTGACATTTTGGGGGCATTGACCAAGAGTATCATGCAATATTAAGTGCAAGTGGGAGCATTTCCAGTAGTAAAATTCTGTCCTTCCATATCCCACTCAAGCTTTGTGTAGGTTTCTGCGGACCTGGGGCTGTGCTTTCTGGTCCAGTTAAAAGAAGATGCTCAGAGGGCTGGAGCAGCGCTGCTCTGAGGACAGGCTGAGAGAGTTGGGGCCCTTCAGCCTGGAGAAGAGCAGGCTCCCAGACCTTATAGTAGCCTTCCAGTATCTGAAGGGGGGCTACAGGAAGGCCGGGGAGGGACGATTGACAAGGTCTTGCAAGGCCAGGACAAGGGGCAATGGGTTTGAAGTGGCAGAGGGGAGATTGAAACTGGATGTTAGGAGGAAGTTGTTTGCAGTGAGGGTGGTGAGACACTGGCACAGGTTGCCCAGGGAGGTTGTAGAGCACAGAATCACCCAATGTGATCACGCTGGGGGATTCTGTGCTCCACAACCTCCCTGGAGGTGTTCAAGGCCAGGTTGGATGAGGCCTTGAGTGACCTGTCCTAGTGGGAGGTGTCCCTGCCTATGGCAGGGGGTTGGAACTAGATGATCTTTGAGGTCCCTTCCAACCTTACCATTCTATGATTCTAAGAAGCCCTGGGTAGCCACAGCCCCCATGTAAGTGTGTAGCTGGCCCTTGGTGAAAGCTGATCTGTTGTTACTTTACATTTACAGTGTTCTGTCTCCTGTGGAAGGGGCCAAAAGCACCGCACTGTGTACTGTTTGTCAAAGGAAGGGAGGCATGTAGAAGAAGATTATTGCAAGCACCTTGCTAAGCCCAACATGCAAAAGAAATGCAGAGGGGGCAGATGTCCGAAGTGGAAAGCAGGAGATTGGGGACAGGTGAGCTGCGTTCTATGCCCTTTCGCTCCCTTTGATATTCTTCCTCCTCCTAGTTGGTTAGAAGCTGCTTTTCCCATCACTCCTGTCCTCTTGAGTTTTTCAAGAGTAATAATTTTGGGCCAGATCCTCAGGTGGTCTAAAACAATGTAGCTTCATGGATGGCAGTGGAGCAGCACTGGTTTGTATCAGCTGAAAACGTGGGAACTTGCTTTTAGTGCCTGCCTGAAAGCAAATTTCTTCTCCTTAGAAAAGGCATTAGTACAGAATGTTAAAGAGGACCTACTGTTTATTCATGCTGTTCATATGGGGATTATTTAACTATGTCACATCCCAAGGAAAATCTCCCTTAGTTTTGCAAAATCTGAAATTAATTTTGCTATCAGCTTCCTGGGAAAGCCTAAAGAACAATCAGATCTGTTCGTTAGGAAATATTTTCACTGCCTTTTGTTTCTTAACAAGCTCATCACTTAATTTGGCTTCATTAAAAAGTGAGACACTGATACACAGGCTGCTGGAAATCTGAAAGTGCTTGGAGTTACTAAGCATCTTGTTTGCTGAAAGCATACCTTGAGTCCTTGTTCTCCTGAAAATAATGCCTTTGTCATCACCTTGAGTCTCCTGCACCACACTTTTCATCCTTTTTTCTCTCTACCTCATTAGTGTGCTAATCAGCAGAATTACAGAAAATCCCACACTAAATGAACTATTAACTGGTAAAACACCATGTTCCCTTGAGATCTGTCTCCCAAATAAAGGTGCAAACCACCAATTCTCACTGTTTGCAAGTTCCTTGAAAGATAAATCATTAATTTGGAGGTGCTGGTGGATGAGAAGCTCAGCATGAGCCACCAGAGAGCCAACCAGACCCTAGGCTGTGTCAAAAGAAGTGGGGCCAGCAGGGTAAGGGCAGTGACTCTCCCACTCTGGTCAGACCCCACCTGCAGCACTGTATCCAGTTCTGGAGCCCCTATTACAAGAAAGATCTGGACATGCTGGAAGGTGTCCAGAGAAGGGCCATGAGGATGATCAGAGGGCTGGAGCTGCTCTGCTATGGGGACAGAATGAGAGTTGGGGCTGTTCAATCTAGAGAAAAGAAGGCTCCCAGGAGACCTTATAGTAGCCTTCCAGTATCTGAAGGGGGCTATAGGAAGGCTGGGGAGGGATTATTTACAAGGTCTTGCAATGACAGGACAAGGGGCAATGGGTTTAAACTGGGAGAAGGGAGATTGAAACTGGATGTTAGAAGGAAGTTCTTTACTGTGAGGGTGGTGAGACACTGGCACAGGTTGCCCAGGGACAGAATGAGAGAGTTGGGGCTGTTCAATCTGGAGAAAAGAAGGCTCCCAGGAGACTTTATTGTGGCCTTCCAGTATCTGAAGTGGGCTACAGGAAAGCTGGGGAGGGACTTTTTAGGGTGTCAGGTAGTTATACTGGGGGAAATGGAGCAAAACTAGAAGTGGGGAGATTCAGATTGGATGTTAGGAAGTTCTTCAGCATAAGGGTGGTGAGACCCTGGCACAGGTTTCCTGGGGACGTGGTGGAAGTCCTATCTCTGGAGGTCTTTAAGGCCAGGCTGGATGAGGCTCTGAACAACCTGCTCTAGTGTGAGGTGTCCCTGCCCATGGCAGGGAGGTTGGAACTGGATGGTCCCTGAGGTCCCTTCCAGCCCTGACAATTCTGTGATTCTAACATCTTTACAGGTACACATGCAAATGTTAGACTGTGACAAGTACACTGTTGTTCAATGTCAACTATGCCAAAAGACAATAAACCCACTGATGTTCTATGATTGTTTAGACTCCTTCAGGCTTTCTTAATGCTTACCTTTGAATTCGGAAGATAGGAGTATTTGCCATTGTGTGTATCAGGGGCTAAGTGCATTCCCCATGGAGGTTCAGTCACTGAGGTCTGGGTTCTTTACCCAAGGTATGGCTGGGAGCATGCTGTGAAGTGCTCAGTGTTGCACCCATATTGCCAATCAAGTCAATATTATTACTTTTACTACCTGCAGGACTGAAACCTCAATTTTATAGAGGAAGCTAGGCTGAAAAGAAACGTGAGGCCATTAGATAGTCTTGTCTTATCCAATTTGCACCTTATTTAAAGTGACTGCTCCTGAAGGCAATTTTTTACAGCTAATAATTGTAAATATAATAATGTAATGGTCTGTTGGTTGTGTTGAAATCCACTAATGTTAATTGATAAAAGTGTTTTTAAAATTCCCAACATTCCACTGCATGATGGGAGTTAATTTCGTGCCGGTGGGGAGAGAGAAACCCAAGTTAATAAGAGGATGAGATGATTTATGGCCCCAGGTAATCTCTTGTGACTAGGCAATTAAGGAATATTTGTATGCTAATGATGCAGCTAAGAATAGGCAGAGCATTTCCAGGGGTAGCTCTTCCTATGCTGTGTGTGCTCAGCCAGCCAACATCTTGCTTGGGGGGAAAAAAAATAACAATAAAGGGGTAGAAACACTCATTCTGCAACATCAAACTGGGCTTTTTAAAGACACTCGAAATGCTGCAACCTCGCTTCTTTGCTACCTGCTCCTCACTCACCTGTGCTGGCAGCTCCCAGCAGATGAAGGGTTGGGCTGTCAGAAGTTTGGAGCACTGGCTTGGGGCTGTCCCTGCCAGAGGTTTGCAGAAGCTCAGAGCCGAGCTGGGTTTTCCTCACTGGGACTGTAAAACAGGCAGGGGTTTGGCGCTCCGAAATACCCAGCAGACCAGGATCTGCTCCCTCTCACCTTCCCCATCCCCAACGCCACTGCTGCAAATAGGAGCCATGGTCAGTTTTCACTCGGATCTTATCCAAAAAAAGCTTTCTGAAGGTCTAATTGCCTCCGAAAGATAATCCCAAAGCTGAGCTGTTGTGAGCTGGCTGCCTTTTGTCCCGAGTAATAGCAGCAAATCTGCGTGAGAAATAAGGCAAGGGCTTCCCGTACCAGCCTGTCCTCCTTGTAGTCGGATCTGTTGCTGTGCCTTTTGGGAAAAAGAACGATTGGAAAACAGAATCAAGATTGAAAAATACAAGAATGGTTAAACATGAATCCCAGCTGGCTAAGCTGGTGCTCCACTCCCAGGTTATTTCTCTCTGGATGTTTTGTATTCACAAGCTAGGTAATTCTTTTCTAGATTGCTGTGAATCCACTTTCCAGCAGCAAAGTTTTTTTAATATATCCATGATAATCAGAAGGGAAGGGGAAAAAAAAAAAAAAAGGCTTTCTCCAAGTTTGAAATGTGCTTGTGTCTGCACTGAAATGTCAGATTTAATGTGTTTGCATCTCCTAAGTGATATCAATTACGACCATTTACTTTTCACTTAGCCAAAATACCAATATTTATTCTGCTGTCTGGTATTTACATATTTCAGCTGCAGACTGAAACTCAACTCTGTCTAAAATCATAGGTAGGGCACCACGTAGAGCTACTCCATAGCTGAGCTGGCACTGGTGGTTTGGTGATTGACTTTCTCAGTGGATAAAGGAGCACACCTGGTGTAGCCTTTGTAGAAAGGCCAAACAGGCTGCCTGGCTTGTGACATTTCATAGAGGAATATTCAAGTACAACACAAGTTGGCTGCTCCCAAACTGGATATTAGTGTCAGCTAGCTGCATTTCCCCAAGGCAGACACAGGTTGGCTGACCAGCTTTATGGATTAAAATAGGCAGGATGAAAATTATGTAAACCCCCCCCCACCTTTTATTGTTTCTGTAAGAGAGTGTAGTGGTGGTATTTTGAAGCTAGCTGTAAATCTAGCCAGAGCTAGCTGCAGCACAGGCAGTGGAGGGAAGCACCCTACAGAAGGAGGTGCCTGGATCTGATGGGAACACTCCCATGGCCCCAGCTCACCAACTTTTGCCCAAGCCTGGGGTACTGTTGCACCTTCTTGGCTGGACCCTTTACTGCAGCACTGTGGCTTAGCCAGCCCCACCACAGCCCTCCTCTGGCCACAGGGCTGGGTTCAGCTGCAGCTTCATCTTCTTGGGCTGGGGCCACATTAGTACTCCCTTTTCCCAAGCTGCGGTTGGACAGCACTGTGGCTGCCCTGGGTGTCTGGCCAGCAAGTGTACTTAGGAAGTCTGTTTGGCCAAGCAAATCCTGCCCTGTGTGCACTTTGCAATTAGTCCGAGGAAAAGCTCTTTGCTTGCTCACTCACAATGGGTTTCTGACCTCTTTCAAGGGATGATCCAGGACACTGCAACCTGACCTGTGGTCCTAGGGGTTCTCACTCCCCGCCCACGAGTCCTCCCAGCAGTTCATCTACGGTGCAGCATTTATCCTCGTGGGCTTACATGGGGGCAAATTTTCACCCCAGGCACACATTGAAAGAAGTCTACAGCTTTGCCTGGTGCCCTGCTTTGCCCTGCACAGCCACAGCTCAGCCTCCCTCTCCCCAAACCCACTCGGCCCAGGTGTCACACACAGCACAGCCCATTGAGAACCAGCCTCAGCATGCCTTGCTCTCCCTTATCATAACATACCCAGGCATGGGCTTTTTTCGATGAATGATAGGTATAACCCAAAAGGCAGTTTAGAGTATGGTATGATTCCTACCGTATGTGTTTGTCCAAGTTTGTGGCCATTACTCGGTTTAACTGTCCCCTATGGAACGCATAGGACAAACAGCACCGTTAGTCACAGGGAGGCAGCGCAGCATATGGGAAGCATTTGCATCACCGGTGACAGAAATGTCACTGCTGCTTTTAAAAGTTACACAAATAAACTTACCCCCCTCTCACAAATATCTGGAGCCAAGCGAATATTTACTGTCAGCTTTTCTGTGGTCCTTTATGGGGCATTTGGATAGTAAAGCAAACGGAGCTTTACAGAGGAATTCTCTGCAGAAGAGGCAATTGCTTCCCTGTTAGGCACCGCTTAATTCCCTGCTTTAAGAACCGACTCGATTTTACGGGTATTGTAATAACAGGCTGTAAACTTGTTTTCCTGGTTCCTGAAGTATTAATAAGGTCGCTTATATTCTTAATTCAGCAAACGGCTAATCGCGATAGCTGTGTTTGAAACGCATGCCTTTGATTTTTACATGCTTGCTTCTATAAACGCAAACTCTCTCGATTCTACATCTGTATAGTACACTTTATATGGTCTCCCTTAAGATCTAGCCAGGAAGAATCCATACCAGAGGGACATTAAGTGCTGCTAAAAGACTTGAGCTTGCAGTCACGACACTGAGAAATACTGTGTGAAAGAAAACAAAGCAAGCAGTTAAGAGTAGTTGAGTAAGCAGGCAGTTAAGTAGCGTAGGTAACAATTCGAAGGTGTCTGAGGAATAGAGAAATTCAGGCTTTGCTCGCTGTGCCTAGGAGCGGGGAGAAATGCGCCCGCCGTGCAATGAAGAAAACGCAGTTCTTTAGCGGTTATTAACAGTCTGCCCTGCTTCGTGTGCATGTGCATGCTTAGATACCTGCTGAGAGAAATCCCACCTGCGAATCATACCTTCACCTCTCTGGTGCTACAGGCTTTCTTCTGCCTAATTCGGGTTTGCTTTTCCTTAAACCCCGCTCCAGTGCCACCAGTGGAATTTGATAAGTGCTGAACTATTTTTTTTTTAGTCAAGCGCCTGAGAAGTAGACTCCGAGCCTCACCAGCTCTGGCTTGTTGTGCTGGGGTAGCTGTGCTGCTACATCCAGAGGTTTTGGGGTTTTTTTGCAAGAAAAGTCCTGGCTAGCAAATCCTGATCCACTGGAGCCAACAGCCAAATTCCGGCTGGCTTCAGCAGAACAGGGATTTCAGCCTGCCTGCTCTGCCCGTGCAGGACTTTTCCCTGGTGCCATCAGGAACTAAGTGCTCGCATGATGAGCATTGCTATCGGCGCCGTGGAGCCCACGAGCGGAGGATGAGCCCTGAGATATTACCGTGACGGAATGCTGGGGACTGCCACTCACCTCTCGTCCTTTTCTCCAGTGCTCCGTGTCCTGCGGCCGGGGTGTCCAGCACCGCGTCGTGCAGTGCGACAGCGGCACCCCGAAGGCAGCCGAGGAGGCAGAGTGCGACCCGGCCGGGCGGCCCCCTCCGCAGCGGGACTGCCACCTCCCCGAGTGTCCCACGCACCACTGGGCAGCCGGCGAATGGCAGGCGGTAAGCAGGGTCGCCCCTGAGCCCTTCCCCAGGCTCACGTCACCTGTGCTCTCAAGCGTGTGGTACAGGATGAGGCCAGGGATCGCTGCCGGACGGCTGGGGTTTGGGGGCTGCAACGTGGGCTCTCCAAAAAAAAAAAAAAACAAGCAGGGGAAGCGCTCCTGTGTGCTGGCTGCAAGGGGCAGCTGAGAAACACCTCCCTGGGGTTAATTTATTGCTTCGTGCTGCCCTGTGTTTGGCTGGGACCTATGCAAATACCGAGCAGGTTTGGGGTAGGGCGGATTTGGGTCTGTTCCCAGAGGCTGAGTCCTGCCAAGCTGCACCAGCGGTAAGCCTGTTTGAAGGAATAAGGGAAGATTGGTAATTCCCACTCTCCTGCCCTGTTACCCAGCCCCTTCTGACAGCTGTCTGCTTTTGCTGAGCTCCCAGGCCATGCTTTTTGTCAAGGCATGAGCAGCGCTGAGGTGAGGTCTCCCACAGGAGACAGTGCTTTACTGAGTGAGCAGCATCAGTCTCCAGCAAAACCAGCCACTTAGGTTGGAGCAAAGAGTAAAGCTGCTGCTCTGATGACTTGGGAAGCAACTCTGACTCATCTGCGTGGAGGGCTGCTGGGTGGCAGGAGGACAGGGGGACTCAGGGCAGGAGGAAGGAATCCAAGAGAAGCCCTCCCATGGGCTTCCTGCAGAGTGCCATGACAAGCTTCAAGTGTGCAGCTGGTTATGGCAGAGAGCATTCAGGCCAGACAGCAGAATTACTATCTTCAGTCTTGTTTTGTTCCATTTTTAGCTATCCCTGGGTGAAAGAGTCCTGCCCCAGTTCTCCTCCACCCCTGTCCCACTGTCACAGACCCTTTCCCACAGTGCAGGGACTGTCAGCCTTGGAAACAGGTGATGGAACTGCCAGTGTGAGTGAGTGGCTCCTGTGCCTGAAGAAGAGGCCACTACTCCCATGGAGAGGATGTCCTCATCACAAAGGGAGAAGGGGGCTGCTCACCATGGGGAGGGCCCTCCCCACCAGGTGCATCAACCTCCCTTCAAAGCCATTGCTAGCCCCAGTGGCAAGGCAGCAGGGTTCTGTCCTGCACCCTTTGAGCAGCAAAGATCACACTGACCATGGAGGTACATGATCAGAGTCTGATCCTGGCCACCATGACACCTGCAGTGAGCTGCTGTGGTGAACAGGAGAGATCCTGAGGAGACAGCCTTTCACTGGCAGCCAGGCTGCTTTTATATTGCTCCAGCACGGCCCACAGGGGTCTTGAAGGAGGATGAAATTGCTCAAGGTCCCTTCCCCCACCAAGAGAGTGTGAAAAGGCCATAGTATAAATGTGAAACAGGGCCTCCTGCTCTGGTAACAAAAGACAGAGAGGCACCACCAGTTTCCTGCTCAAAGCCTTGGTGTTCAGAGACACTTCCAGAGCCTGCCTTTATTGTGTAACTAAAAGAAAGGGAAAAAGAAAAGGGAAAAAAAGAAACAAACAAAAAAAACAAACCCAGGAGGATGGGAAAAGCAAATTAACTGATAAGAAAAAAATAATCTCACACATGCAGAGGCTGTGTAACTTTTCTGCTACAGCAAGAAGAAATTCAAGGATAAGGCAGTGTCTCCTTTCCTCTCTACTTTCCTTCCCCACAAGAAGCTCATTCTTGGCTCATGAGTGACTCAAGGAGCACCCCAGGCTGGATGCAGCTTCTTGTGCAGCATTATCTAATCTCCCCCTGCCCGTGGTACCTTGACCTTACAAGTTAAAGGTAATACAGAAACACAATCCCCCTCCCAGAAATCAGAGTCCCCAGGAGGGGCTCCCAACCACCCTTTCACCCCCTTTCCACTCCTCTGCCTTACCCCAGGGTCTGGCTTACATGCAAGGTGAGTTTGGAGGATCAGCCAGGGGAGTTAGAAGCAGAGTGGTTAGTTAGGTTACTCAGCAGAGAGAAGACACACTGGCTCCCAGAGACACCAAGAGACTCTGTGTTATCTATGTTTGTGTCCTTGTTCTTATACATCTCAGCAAGCCTATGAGTGCAGCAGACATCACCACTGTTTGCTTTTCACAGCCTATAATCTAATTCTTTTCATTAAAGTATTCCAATTAGCCTCAAACCAGCACAGTGGTGTAACCAAATATAACTTCATTTCCTCAGCCTCAACAGCTTTCAAATGTTAGGTTTATAATCCTATCTAACAAGGTCATGAGTACAAGAGGCCAGTGGGGACCATGCCCCATTGCCACCTCTGAGAGAGGTGTGATGGAATCCAGCAGAAGGCAAAACTGACCTGACCACATAATGGGACCTGACAGAACCACCCCAGCCTGGAAAGGAAACATAGGAATGGCTGATGGGGCTCCAGCAAATTCTTTGCAATGAACTTTTGCTTTTACAGAGCTCATTAGATTTCTTCAGCTAATAAATGTCTAGGCAGCAAAGTAGGTCACCAAACAGCATGCAGTTGCAGTCCTCACCCAGTGGTGTAATTACCCTGAAAAGCCAAGGCTCCCACCCCATCCTTTTGCCCTCTTTCCCTTGTTTTTGCAACTTTTCAAGCCTGCAATAAGAGATCCATTGCCAACCCCCATCTTGCCAGGCCTTTGGTGGGAATTCATTGCTGATCTTTTCCTAAGTTTTCCAGAGCTTCCCATTGCTCTGGGGAAATCTTTGCAACTTTATGGAGATGATTATTTTTCCCCAGGGGGGGCTTTGCTAGAGGGGCTGGCTAGAAGTTTCCTTACCCACAGATAACCATTAATAGCAACCTGCAGGAGATGCCCAATGTAAGTTCACCCCATGGCTGACTCCAAGCAGTTCTACTGAGCACTTCTTATGTTGTTCTGATGTACCTGGTGGAAAAAAAAAACCAACTAATAGCACCTTCTGCCAGCCATAAGTGCTGGCTGTGTGTTATTTATAGTGAGGAGGCACAGATTGCATTAGTATTCTCTGAGCAGGGAACAGCAATGAACCCTAATTGACATGAAAGGCAGGATGTAAAATAACATCCCAGTGCTGTCTCCTTCTTGATTTCTTATCTTTAAAGGGAATCTGTCGAGACAGGGGGGGTTTTATTGTTCCTTCTTGTTGTTGTTGTTGCTTAGAAAAAAAAGTTGGTCTTGCCAAAGAAGGAATTGAGTAACTTATTGGAAAGCTTTTATTGCCCTGTTGGTGTAGTGCCATTAATTAGCTGTTCTCAGTGCCCACACCAGGGAGAAGAAAGTCAATAGAGAGGGCCTTGCTAATGGCAAAGTGAAATTCAGGCCAGGGTCACAAAGAAAAAAGGAAAAGTGGGAGACAGAGAAGAGTTTTGGGTCTGTGAAGGACAATGCATGGCTCTGGAATCTGCAATGCAATTCTTGAATCTTTGACATTTGCCATTTGAGGGGGGAAAATTATGCCATCCTTGCCTGACATGGATTGCAGTTACCCAAGGCCTCTTTGAAGTGTTTGTGGCGTGGGGATTCCTTTTATCTCTGTGTCAGGTTTTGTTTGGTGTTGGTTTTCTTTTGGGTGGTGTTGCTTGGTGGTTTAAAACCAAAAGAGAAAACAATGAATGCTTAAGCAAAGCAACGCCTCTGGGGTGTTTAATTATTGTCCCTCTTTTAGAACAGTTGCAGAAGTGCTTGAAATGGTCCTTAATTTGAACTGCCAGGAAGCTAATTTGAAATCTGGGAAATGAGGCAAAAGAGACAAATATTGTCAAATGCCTGACCTGTTTTTCCAGCTCTGCCTATCAATAGCTGTGATAACCTGGCCCCGCCGCTTTATGTGAGATTTAGATCAGTCATGAATACGAGATTTCAGACAAAATCTATCACCATATTAAAAGGAAAAATAGCCTCTTCATGCTAACTGAACTGTCCACTTCCCACGTGAATAATGTTTTATAACCTTGAGGTGGCTGATTGGAACATCTGCAGCATTTCTCTCTGATTTATTTTATGATGGGCTCGCCGCGTTTGAGATCTCGGCGGGATTATTTTATTTGCCAGTTGTCCCTAAAAAATACAAATAATCAAACTTTAATTTACTGATGGTGACAAAATGCACCGAGCTGGCTCAGGTTTATTTGGCCATGAAGCCATTATTTGCAGAGAAAACTGAAGCAGGATGGAGTGTGCTTGAGACTGTCAATCTCTCATCAGCAAGCGATAATTTTAAATGAGATGGGCTTTTGACGTGATAGCTCTTCAGGCCAATGTCAGAAGATGAGTTGATGGCATACAGATTGTTCAGCCTCTTCAAACTAAGCATGAGCCAATGTACTTTGCAAATATAGGCTTAAAGATACATTAAGAGCAGCAGATGAAGTCACAGGATCACAGGATGTCAGGGGTTGGAAGGGACCCAAAGAGGTAGAATCATAGAATCATAGAATAGTAAGGTTGGAAGGGACCTCAAAGATCATCTAGTTCCNCTCAGCCTCATAGCCCTCTGAAGGACCTTCTCCAGCAGGTCCCTGTCTCTCCTGAACTAGGGAGCCCAAAACTGAAGATTTGAGATAGGGTCTCAGCAGGGCAGAGTAGAGGCAGAGGAGAACCTCCCTTGATCTGCTGGACACACTCTTCTTAATACACCCCACAATCCCATTGGCCTTCTTGGCCACAAGGGCACATTGCTGGCCCATGGATAAATTCTTATCCACCAGGACTCAACCTTGTTTCTGTTCTCAGTTCTTGCAAGAATGCCTCCTTTGGTGGTGAGCAGTGGAGGGCTGGGATGTTTTATCTCATGCTGGGGTGTTTTATCTCATGTGCTGGGCTGGCATACATGAAACTAGAGACAAGGGGAGCTTTGAGCATCCCATGGCCCTGCTCCCACGGGTTAGGAAGGAACAGGAAGGTCAGATTCACACTGCCACTGAAAGGTGTTGCTCAGGGAAGTATGTGACAAGGAAGCATCAGTGATGCCTCATGTGCATGCAATAATCCCCTTTCAGATTTTACTTATATAATAGGGAGATATTAGAGAAGAGCAAATGCAGCACAGGGTTTTTTTCTCTCTGGGGACTTCACACTCCAGTGAATTCCTCCAGCCCCTGTAAGAGCATAGTTTTTCAGCACAGACCTAGAAGGAGCTTCCATTCCAAGGACTTAAAGCAAGAGAGTAAATAAGGTTGAAAGCACATGAAGCCCTTGGGTTTATTTGGCTGACTGGGGATTTTACAATGTTGACTGTTGCCTAAGAGCTCCTAAGTTATTCCTTTGGAATAAATGCTGCTTGGTAGGGCTGCTTCTCCTTCCCTGGCCCCTTCCACTTGGCTTATTTACTAAATATTTACAAGCAACATAGCATTGCACTTGCTGTAGCTCTCCTGTTTTGCTGCTCCTGCCATGGAGGGATCTGATTTTTCAAAGTCCTCCCATAATTTGCCATTTTGGTTCTGACAGCTAATTACAGAAGGGAGGGAGGGCTGACAGTGCCTCCATTTAGCAATTAGCTGAAGCCACTAAGATGTGGTTAATTGTGGGCAGCCGGGAGAACATGAGCTGCTTCAGGGAGGCTGGAAATGATGTTTGGAGGGTGAGACTCTAACCAGATTAAACTGGCACAGTCCTCCAAGCCTAGATGACTTCAAACAGTGTTTCTGTGCAGACAGGGATGGTCTGATTGAATGTTTTATCCTTCTCCTTAAGGGAAGACATTCCCTGCACATTACATAAAATGATTACTTTCATGCATTTTTTTCTCCTTGTTAATCCAGTTAGTTGAAAGTGTTAGAAGTTCATTACAGGGGGTAGCTTTAAGGAAACAGGGCTTTATCCAGCTGCTCTTAGGCTGATGTTTGGTTCATGTGTGTGTGTGTGTTATAGGATGCACTCTGAGCACAGACCCACTCCCAGGGCCACAGTGTTGCTGCAGGGCTGTTCATTCCAATACAAGCAGAGAAAGAACAAAGTCCTTAGATTTTCCAGAAGCCCCTGGGGAGCAGTTTTGTTCAGCTAGCAGGGGTTGCTCTTAATATTGGGGAGGGCAGTCTTTGAAAGAGAATAAACCCACAGGATCCCCTCCCTTGCAGCAGCTGCAGGGAGGCACCCCAACTCCATACCAGAGTAGAGGACTGGGGAAGGGGTTCCCCACGCCAGCCACAGCCAAGGGGGCAATAGGATGTATTTTGGAAGAGGGTTGGCTGAGTTATCACTCTCCAAGCAGCTTTATTTATTAAGGGCTGAAATGATGGGAGCTGGACTCTTGCTTTTCCCTTTGCTCATTGTGCTGGTTTGAGGCTAATTGGAATATTTTTNTCTCTTGGCCCAGTATGCCCATCCCCGCATCTCTTGGTCCCATCACAGCTGGGCCCCAATTCTGCCCCACCCCAATACCTGCTGTCTCAGTTTCTCCTCTCTCTCTGTGTCCATGATTTGGCTTCATACCTCCGGAGGATGGGCACAGTTTGTCACTGGATGCTCCCACAGTGCCTGGCACAAATTTGCCCCCAGGCGACACCAATGAGAGTTGCCAACACGGGGCACAGAACCATCTGCTCCACTTGAGCTGCTGGGAGGAGGGCTTGCTCGCTTCACAGATGTGGATTAATTTGCCCAAGCCCCCCACGGGTTGCCTGAGCTGTTGTTTCTTGCAAGCAGTGCATGAAGACCTGTGGGGAGGCATCTCGAGTCCGCAAGGTGGTCTGCGTGGATGGGAACAAGCGAGTGCAGAGCAGCAGCTACTGCGATGCCAGCAAACGCCCCCCCGAAATGGAGAGCTGCGGGCTGCCGCCCTGCGAGTACATCTGGATCACCGGGGAGTGGTCGGAGGTGAGTCCCCATCCCTGCCCCCGCGCAGCGACTGCACCACTCGGCACTGGCCCAGCTCTCCTCCTCCTCCTCCTCTTGCTGCTGGCCTCTCTGAGATATTGCAGCCCGAACCAACAGTGGCAGGGCAGCACTCTGTGGTTTCATTATTGTTTTTTTATTTGTTTCTCTGTGCAATTTCCCTCCTGGAGAGAAAGGAGCAGGGCTGTGGGAGAAGACCAGGATATTAAAGAGTAAACATCAACATGCTCAGAGTCCTGGCTGATACCCAGAGGCAATTTTCTTCCATAGCACATCAGGTTCAGCAAGCACCTTCTTTGGTTTTGTGCCAAATTGTTTCATTTATGTGCTTGTTTGGTTTTCTTCCCATCCCTTCTTTGAGAACTCTGGAGCCTCATGAGCTGGGTGAGCGTCCCTGGAGAAAGGCAGGCATGGCTGTGACCATGGGGACACATTCTCCTTCAGTGACATCTTTGCCAATTTATTTCATTTATGTGCTTGTTTGGTTTTCTTCCCATCCCTTCTTTGAGAACTCTGGAGCCTCATGAGCTGGGTGAGCGTCCCTGGAGAAAGGCAGGCATGGCTGTGACCATGGGGGCACATTCTTCCTCAGTGCCATCTGTGGTGGGAGTGAGGACCTGGCATGAGCCAAGGCAGCAGGGTTCACCCTCACAACTGAGAGAGGGCTCGGCAAGGAAAAGAGATGAGTTTGCTTTGCAGCAGGTGCTGCATGCAGGAGGACCCAGGCTAATCTCAGCCTGTTTCCTTCTGCAGCAAGTGAAGGATTTCTTTCCACTTGAAGGCACAGCAGAGGGAAATGACAAGGCAGCTGCTGACACAGCACTGGTGAAAAGAAAGAGCAAGAGGAGGGAACAAGGCAAACATGCCAGGGCTGAGGGGGAGGAGGGACAAGTTCCCTCCCAAATAGTTCAGGAGGGAGAAACGTGAAAGAGGAGAACTTCTCTAGGCAGCCTGTTCTCCTGGGTGGTTTCCTGAGAGAAGGTGCCAGTTAGCCCGGAGCCGTGGCTGCCTCTTGCCCAGACACCCTCTACCCACTCCCACTACCTGTGACTCCTCAGGAGCACTCAGGCCCAAAGAAGATGTGGGGGTGGGTGAGACCTCATGGCTGAGCTGTAGCTCTGCTCTCCCCAGCTGCCACTCTGCCTTTTGGTGAGGAAAGCAAAAGCACTGTTTTGTCCTCTAATTGCAAGGAAAACCTTTCTTCTAGTTGATGCCAAGTGAGATGATCAGATGGCTGGAGCAGCTCTCCTATGAGGACAGGCTGAGAGAGTTGGGGCTCTGCAGCCTGGAGAAGAGAAGGCTTCCAGGAGACCTTAGAGTAGCCTTCCAGGATCTGAAGGGGGCCTACAGGAAGGCTGGGGAGGGACTATTGACAAGGTCTTGCAATGACAGGACAAGGGGCAATGGGTTTGAACTGACAGAGGGAAGATTTAGACTGGATGTTAGGAGGAAGTTGTTTGCAGTGAGGGTGGTGAGACACTGGCACAGGTTGCCCAGGGAGGTTGTGGCTGCTCCCTCCCTGGAGGTGTTCAAGGCCAGGTTGGACGAGGCCTTGAGTGACCTGTACTAGTGGGAGGTGTCCCTGCCTATGGCAGGGGGTTGGAACTAGATGATCTTTGAGGTCCCTTCCAACCTTACCATTCTATGATTCTATGATTCTATAAGTACTTGCAATTGGAGGTCAATCCTGACTGTTTTCTTTCTCTGTATATCTTATGGAAAAAAAAACAAACCAAAAAAACAAAAAAAACCCCACAACAACCCAAACAATAAAGAACTTAAAATCATAGAATCACAGAATGTCAGGGGCTGTAAGGGACCTCAAATGATCATCTGGTTCAGCCCCGCTTGCAGAGCAAGATCTGAGTTCCCAGTGTTCTACTCCTTTCTTTGTCACTGAGGGAAGAGAACACCTGCCCAGGAGCCAGTCTGGAGTAGAGGCTGCTGGAGAGCTGTTGGGGCAGCACAAAAAAGAACTGGATGCTCAACAAAAAGCTGGGTGCCAGTTTACCTGCAGCTCCTCACAATACCTGTGGATAGCTTAGTTACCAGTGATCTCTCAGAGCAGTTTGCCACAGTAAAAGCTGGCAAGCCTGCTTCTCCTTCTCCCTTTGGGCAGCTTCCTTAAAGCATGCTGTGCTAACAGGCACCTCCTCTGCCCGCAGTGCTCTGTCACCTGTGGGAAGGGATACAGGCAGCGCCTGGTGTCCTGCAGTGAGATTTACACCGGGAAGGACCACTATGAGTACGGGTACCAGAACGTGGTCAACTGTCCTGGCACACAGCCTCCCAACATCCAGCCCTGCTACCTCGGGGAGTGCCCTGTCTCGGCATCCTGGCGCGTCGGCAACTGGGGAAGCGTAAGTTTGCCAAACTTCTTTCCTTTTTAACCCGATTAATTGGGACCAACTTATTTTTTTCTTTACACTGGGGACACACTCTGAAGGTTTGGCATTTAAGTCCTGCAAAATGAAAGCTGCAGGCCCGGTGTGTGTAGGGCTCCATGCTCCAAACTGAACCCACATCATCTGAGAGAGTCCCAGCAGCTGTAGTGGGAGTCATGATCCCCACGGTGGTTTGGACGTAGTCAAAATTGGTGGCAGTGGTGATGGTCATGCTGATTGCTTAGTTAGAAAATGGAGTCACTGCCAGAAAACAAGGATTTGAGAGCACTGTGCTAGAGGGATCAGTGGATAGCTGTTAAGTGGGGTTAGTCCTGCTTGGTCATGTGTATGAACAGGATTTGAGAATCACTGATAGGCCAAAACATCAGTAATTTGAGCCTTAAAAGGCTTTTTCTTTCTTTTTTTTCTCCTTCCCCTGCTTCTTAAAAGGACTTAGCCTTTCTGCTAAAGTCATTTGTGTTGAGCCTCTTCTGGGGCCTGAACTACAAGATGAAATTTTAGTTAAGGTGATAACATTTCACTTTTTGGGCCTCTGACATCCTTTGAAATGTGGCAGTTTCCCCCATAAATTTGATTTATTAAACCAGCTCAGGCACTTGAAGGAATTTGTCAAACCTGTACAAGGCACCGAGGGTCAAGTCAAGCAAAATGTAGTGGAAGTTGTGGCAGAGCCATTTGAAACCTAAGTTCCTCCTGCCCCATAGGAAGCTTCAGATCCTCCCTGAGAGTCAGAGAAGAGGAGTTAGAGTGTGGAGATCAGACTCAATTAATTGGTATTTCACCACCACCACCCCCCCACCGAGTTTCAGTGTGAAATGTCTAACTCGTTAATACATCATTATGAAGAGCATCTCCTTCAGAGAGCAAGCCCTTTGTCCTCACTTTGGGCTGCTAAATGTCCCTCCCAGTGACTACCAAATGCCACCACCCTTCTCATCTCTGATTTTCAAAGGGATTTGATGTAAAATACCTTCGCCTTCAGACAAAGAGAGTCCTGCCCAGCTCCTTAAAGTTTCTGGAGTTAATAATAAAGAATAAAGACCAAGTTCTGGATACCATGAGGTGTTGAAGGCCATCTCCTTTCTGGTGCACTCCTTTAGACTTAATAATTGCAGAGCACTGCAAACAGCTACACCTTTGCTTCTTGAATTACAGAGTGGGAGATGAGTGGCTGGAGAGCAGCCTGACAGAGAGGGGTTTCTCCCTCCCACTGTGACCCAGTGCTGGGTGACAACCAGCTGGACATGAGCCAGAAGTGTGCCCAGATGGCATGGAAAGCCAATGGCATCTTGGCTTGTATCAGGAATAGTGTGGCCAGCAGCAGTGGGGATGTCATTCTGCCATGTACTAGCACTGGGGAGGTCTCACTCTAAGCATTGTGTGCAGCTCTGGGCCCCCACTGCAAGAAGAATGTTGAGATGCTGGAGCAGGTCCAGGGCAGAGCAACAAGACTGGGGAAGGGACTGGAGAAGTCTGATGAGGAGAGGCTGAGGGAGCTGGGGGTGTTCAGCCTGGAGAAGAGGAGACTTAGAGTGGACCTTATCACTTCCTACAGCTACCTAAAAGGAAGTTGTAGCCAGGTGGGGGTCAGGCTCTGCTCCCAGGCAACTTGTGCCAGGACAAGAGGGCATGACCTGAAGCTGTGCCAGGGGAGGTTTAGTTTGGATGTTAGGAAGCACTTCCTCATGGAAAGGATGATTAGGCACTGGGATGGACTGCCCAGGGAGGTGGTGGAGTCACCATGCCTGGAAGTCTTTAAGAAAAGATTGACTGTGGCACTTGGTGGCATGGTTTAGCTGATGTGGTGGTGTTAGGTCATAAGCTGCACTTGGTGATCTCAGAGGTCCATGCCAGCCTCAATAATTCTACGATTCTGTAATTTCTAAACAGTTGAGCATCATCATTTTCTTTGCAGCCTAATCCGTTACCTGAAGAAAGAGATGATTCTTCACTTCTCAAATACTGAAAGGACAAGTTGTCCAAGGACAAGTCCCAAAAGACAAGCAGCAAAACCAAGCTGCTGCTGGCTAGCTCCAGTAACTGGTGCAATTTCAGCCTTAAAATTGCCCTTGATTTGGGCTTTTTGAGCATGACCTAGCATCTGTGCAGGTGTGGCCATTTTTCCAGGGGTTGGGAAGACAGAGGATTTGTAGACTGTGGCTGCTACAGTGCAGTTTGGGTTGAAAACAACAACCTTTTGTCATATTTGCTCAGAGACCTTTGTCAGCTCCAAGCAATGTCTCCCAGCCACCAGGGGAGGATGTCTACCACTCAGGCTTTATGATGAACATTAGAATCATAGAAAAGTCTGGGTTGAAAGGGACTTCCAAAGGCCATTTAGTCCAATTCCCTCTGCAGTAAAAAAGGGCATCCTCAACTAGATCAGGATGCCCAGAGGCCTGTCCAGCCTCACCCTGAATATCTCCAGGGATGGGGCCTCGACTACCAACCTGGGCAATCTGTGCCAGTGTTCCACTACCCTTTTGTGTTCCACTACTCTCTTCCTAGTGTGAAAAATAAACAATTTCACATGAGCACATGGTTCACCTTAACCAAGACTGCCTCATCCTGGAGAGTATTGCAGTGCTGAGTGAAGTTCAGTTGTCTCCTTGAAACAATTGGTGACAATGATAATAATGAAGGGATTAATAATAGAAGGGATTAGTTGTTCGATTAGAATTAAGCCTGTGTTTGAACACTTTGCAGGACTGGGCTTTTGCTGCTGTCTCTTGCTATTAGGGGAACACGCTGCCTTTGTTCTTCTGGAACCCAGAAAGCCTTGAGATAAAATACAAACCTCTGTGTTGCAGTGCTCTGTCACCTGTGGAATTGGAGTCATGCACCGCTCAGTGCAGTGTCTGACAAACGATGACCAGGTCAGCAGTTTGTGCCATGTGGATCTGAAACCCGAAGAGAGGAGGACATGCCATAATGTCCATGATTGTAAGTCTGAGGATTTTTACACCTTCCTTTGCCTTTTTTTGAGGCTTCAGCATCATTTCCCAGCAAACTCCTAGAGAGGAGCAGTACCTCCAAGCATTGGGAGCCATCCAGCTAAGCGCTAAGGCACTTCAGGGAGACCTCTTAAAAATAAACGAGATGATTTGAAGCTTTGGGTGCCTCACTGTGTTGCAAGAGAAATGTTGATGTACAGTTGCTCAGTGACTACAAGCCTTTCTGTTTTGTTTCAGGTGAGTTACCAAGGAGTTGCAGAGATGTTAAGAATCTCAAAGGTGTCAATGAAGATGGTGAATATTTCCTTCAAGTCAAAGGAAAGACGTTAAAGGTGCAGTTCAGCAACAGACTGATAGTCGATGCTTTCCCCGAAGGCACAAGAAGATCTTGCCTGTGCTCTTCATTTCCATTCTTGTTTTTGCTACCTTCAGTTTTCTCAGCAATCCCCTTGCACATGATGCCTGACAAAATCCTGGCTTCTCTCTCTCTCTCAGGTGTACTGCTCTGGGATGCAGACCGACAGCCCCAAGGAGTACATAACCCTTGCAAATGGGGATGCAGAGAACTTTTCAGAAGTGTATGGATACAGGTAAGGGATCTTTTCACCCTGAGCTTTGCAGTGTTTTTGTTTCCCATGCCAATATTTTCCAGTCATGAGCAGAAAGGGTTTTTCTTTTGATTCAGATTGCATAACCCGACTGAGTGTCCGTATAACGGGAGCAGACGAGAAGACTGCCAGTGTAGGAAAGACTACACAGCAGCTGGGTTTTCCACCTTCAGCAAAGTAAGGCTGGACCTGAACACTATGCAAATAATAAGTGAGTAAAAACAGGGCCTTGCCATTAAAACACAATTAAAATGTCTGTTTTACACGAATGTAGCTGTAACTACAAAGAAGCAGTAGTGCTTTAGTGAGCAACATTCCTGAGCTCTCCTCTTAAAAGCTGCTTTTAAACTCAGTCACCTGTTTGCTGCCTTTCACTCAGAGACTGCAACTCAAGTACATCAGAGATGCTATTTCCCTGTAATGTAGGAAAGTATTAAGACAGTCACTGGTGCTGTACAGAATGAATATCTGTGTGCTGCTGACACTTTTGGAAGAACTTGGTTTAATTTGGTCTGTTTTCAGACTGGATTCAGGCAGAAAGCTTAACCAGGGAGAAGCTGGCCCCCCATTTTACACACAGACAGCACAGGGGACTCACAGGAGTGGGGATGCTGGTCCCTCTGGCACAGTGGGGTGGAGTGGCAGAGGAGGCTCTCAGCAGAGTCAGACCATGGGAAAATACCTTGTGTTGAGAGTGATGGAGCTGGGGCCATGCATTTGCACAGCTGTAGCTGTGCAGTATAAGTGGTACCTGTTAGGGGGAGCCCCTGGGAGCCATCCAGCCAACAGCATCCCTTAGTGTCATGGTTTCAGTCCTCCTGACTCCAGGGATGCTATCACTTTCCAGCAAACGTTTTAAAAATAGGACATATTGTTTGGAGGTTCATTCAGTAAAGAGCAAAGATTTGATTTTAGCAAATCAAAATCCATCCCTGTAAAATGACTCTTCAGCTGATAGGAGCTTTTTTATCACTTAATTTTCAAGCCATGAGACCTCCCAGTCTATCAATCTGTAAAAAGCTACTAATAGTCTGTAAAAAGCTCCTAGGTAAAGATCTCAAAGGAACCACCCTCCTGGAATTTGATACCAGCTCCCTTTGAATTTCAAAAGGAGCTGGGCACCTACCTCTGTCAGACAGGAGCTATCTCACATCCCCATCTAAATGAGTCTCAGTTACTTCAGATCCCTTCAGAGCAAAATACTCCAATTGCCTTTTGAAACCTCAACCCCTGGGCTGGGGCAGGCAGGAGAGCACAGAGATTGTTTGCCTTTGTTTAAAGGGAAGATTTAGGAGATCTCACAGCCTTCCTGGAAGTGGGGAATTTTCTGATAGAGAAATAAAAAGCAGGTCATGGGTTGGAGTTTTGTGGTTATTTATACCTAGGTCCTAAATCACCAATGTGCTTAAACCGGGCTGTGAGCATCCTGTTCAATTCAGTGCTCACCTAGTGGAGGGGGTTGGGGGTGAATTTGGGATTGCATATTAACAATTCAGCAGACAAGGTCTTGACTCTCAGATTAATGCATGAACCCAGCTTTAATGAGTTTAAACACCTGCAAGACAAAAAAAAAAAAAGCATGCTTACATTTATTTTGTCTCTTCCCCTGCACCTTTCTCTCCGTGTTGTTCACCAACTGCTCTCCACAGCCACCGACTTGCAGTTTGCACGGACCCACGAGGGGCGACCTGTGCCCTATGCCACTGCTGGGGACTGCTACAGTGCAGCCAAGTGCCCGCAGGTATTGGACAACAGCACCTGGCAGGAATCGCTGCCGTTTGTTATTTTCCGACCCTCTGTTAATTGCTTCTGATCGCACCCTCGCCCCGGGATATGAAACTTTTCCCATTGCTTGTGCAGAAAGAGACATTCCCCAGGGCTTCCAGAGGAGAAAAGGCAGTGGAAATAAGAAGGACCAGGCAGGGGAATCAGTGCAGGGCAGTGGAAATGCTGGGGAGGGAGAGTAGTAGTGGATCAGGCCATCAGAATGCCCTGGGACCCTGCTTCTGTGCTCTTCAATCTCCTATCTCCTGAAACTCATGTTTGCAGGAGCACAAGATGGGTAAGATAACTTCTCTGGGTGGAGAAGGCAGCAGACAGGTAGTGGGACTCCTGCCATGCCTGAGGAGAGGGCATTTGTGGAGCAGGAACAGGTCAGGTTTCTGCCAACAGACAGATAGATCCTACCTGTCAGACAACAGTGGTATCTGCCAGCTGCTGCCCTACCCACTCCATGCCTCATTTCATAGAATCATAGAANTGTTTATTTTCACAGCAGCCTCCATTCCGCTTTGGGGCTCACTCCACCTTGGGGTTGGGAAAACATTGACAAATTGAAGGTAGTGCCTTTCCATCGGGGGAAATCCAGTCTGTTCTAGCTGTGCAGGGTGCCCAGTGGTGGAAACATGGAGCTATGCACAGACTTATGTCCCTCCTCAGCTCTGGGAGGTGATATCTAGCCCAGTTGCTTGGAAAAATTATGCTTTCCTGAAAATCTTTAGGAGACTAATGAACACTGTGCTACAGGTGGTTTGCTCCTCAGCCCCAGCACACCTATCTTTTGAGGAGCTGGAGGGTGATAAGTGATATATTTGGATGGTCCCAGGTATTGGGTGGGCCATATGTGCAAAGGACATGAAGCAGGGAGGCACGGTCACAGGTGGGCGAGGGCAAACCTCTCCATCTCCTTCCCTCCCTGCTTTTGGAGCTGATGCTTTTCTGCACAGCTCAGCGGCTTAGGGATTGACTTCTTACCTCAGGAAGGCTCATGAATGTTAATATCCATCCACCTGACCCAGACAGTTTGCTCCTCACAGAAAATCAGCATTCCCAAGGTAGCAAAGCTAACAGCCACCTGGTACGGCATAGCCATGCTGGGCTGCCAGTCAGCCTGGGGCTATGGCCAAAAGATCCCTCCTCGGGTCCAGAAATGGTCAGGGCTGGCATCTGCTACGAGGGGAAGGGGAAGGATGGACATAGCCTTTCATTTCCAATCCATTTTGTGCATTTTGAGACAGGGTGGAATGAAGTCCGGGATGATTTTAAGAAATAAACAGATGAAAGAGTTTTGATTTTACTGAAGTCTGAGGGAAAAAAAAATCCGAGTGGAAAATAAGGACAAGTGTGCCCTCTCCAGTTGAGCAGGGAGCAGTGAAAGCAGCTGCAGCAGGTCCCTGGGGATGCCTTCCCCACCAGCTGCTGGAGCACGTTCGGGTTCCGCAGTTTGCCATGGAAAAGCCAAGAATGCCCTCAGCCGGCAAAAGGTGAAAAAGCAGCGAGAAGCTGAGGGAAAACAGCGAAATCCAGCTCAAGACAAAGCTCCTCCTTCCTCCCCTGCAGCCACCGAGGAGAAGGAAATTCCTAACCTGAGGCGCGGTGTGATTTGTGCAGTGTGTGCTGATGGCGAAAGGATGGAGCAAGTTTTCTGATGACACAAACCTGGCAGGGGTGGATGGCACATCAGAAGGCTGTGCTGCCACCCCCTGAGACCCAGGCAGGCTGGAAAACTGGGCAGAGAGTGAGCTTGTGAAATTCTGCAGGGGCAAATGCAGGGCCCTGCACCTGGGGAGGTATCGGCACCGGTTAGGGGGGGACCCGCAGGTCTGTGCAGAAAGACCTGGGGGTCCTGGTGGACAACAGGATGACCATGAGCCAGAGGGACAACAGGATGACTATGAGCCAGGGGGACAACAGGATGACCATGAGCCAGCAACCCCCCCACTGTGGCCAGGAAGGCAAATGGCATCCTGGTGTGGCATCCACCGGTTAGGGGGTGACCTGCAGGTCTGTGCAGAAAGACCTGGGGGTCCTGGTGGACAACAGGATGACTGTGAGCCAGGGGGACAACAGGATGACCATAAGCCAGCAACCCACCCTGTGGCCAGGAAGACCAGTGGCATCCTGGCATGCATCAGGAGGAGCAAGCAAGTCGAGGGAGGTTCTTCTCGCCCTGTAGGCTCTGGTGGAGCCTCATCTGCAGTACTGTGTTTGGTTCTGGGGTTCCAGCTCAAGAAGGACAGGGAACTGCTTGAGAGGGTACAGGAAAGGCCTAAAAAGATGATTAGGGGACTAAAATATCTGTCTTAGGAAGAAAGGTTGAGGGACTTGGGTTTTTTTAACCTAGAGAAGAGAAGACTGGGGGGGTGGAAACTTATCAATGCTTATAAATACTTAAAGGGTCAGTGTCAGGTGGGTGAGTGTCAGGAGGATGGGGCAGTCTTTTTTTCAGTGACAGGGCAAGTGGTAACAGGCACAAACTTGAACGTAGGAAGTTCCATCTAAGCAGGAGGAAGAACTTCAGTACTTTGAGGGTGTTGGATGACTGGAAGAGGCTGCCCAGAAAGGTGGTGGAGTCTCCATTTCTGAAGTCATTCANCCTCCCAGAAATCAGAGTCCCCAGGAGAGGCTCCCAACCACCCTTCCACCTTCTTTCCACCCCTTTGCCTTACCCCAGGGTCTGGCTTACATGCAAGGTGAGTTTGGAGGATGGGCAAGGGGAGTTAGAAGCAGAGTGGTTAGTTGGGTTAGCAGAGAGGAGAAGACACACTGGCTCCCAAAGAGACCAAGAGACTCTGTTATCTGTGTTTGTGTTATTGTTTTCATATGTCTCAGCAAGCCTATGAGTGAAGCAGACATCATCAGTGTTTGCTTTTCACAGCCTATAATATAATTATTTTAATTAAAAATATTCCAGTTAGCTTCAAACCAGCACACCAAAGCAATTTGGACTAACCAGGCTCATCTGCTTGCTTTTTAGGGTCGCTTCAGCATAGACCTTTATGGGACAGGCCTGTCCTTAAGAGGAGCAGCCAAGTGGCTCTCACAAGGGAATTACGCCGTGTCAGAGATCCAGAAATCCCCAGTAAGTTGTCAGTTTGGCTGCAGTTCCATTCACTCATCAGAAGTGGTCAGCTGCCACATTGTCTCTGTGTGGCAGCCTTCTCCAAGTCAAGACCCACCAAACCCTAACATCTGACATCAAAACGTTGCCCACAGTTGTATGGGGCGGGGGAGAGGCTAGTGGGCTGAACTGGATTTGACTTCTCCCAGCTAATTAATGAGCCTGATTAACCATGAAGCTGAAAACACTGTGTGCTGCCCAACAGACTTATCCTTAATTAGTTGTCTGAGATGTCTGGCTTGAAGCCTGCATCAGAGGGCAGGCTAGCAGTGTGGGGCTTGACCCACAGGATGGAGTTCAGGTGCCAAGCAAGAGCCCTGAGTAGGAATTGTTCTCAGAATGTGGCTAATACAGCATAGAAGATGTGGACCTTCTTTATCTCCTTGGGAGATCCCTGGTCACCTGGGCTCTGGTGGGCTGGGGCTGCCCCACAACACACTGCACCCTGGGACACTGTCCCCTGTGGCTACCCATGACTCTGCTGAGCTGAGGCCTTCAGGAAAGCCTGTCAGGCTTCAGAATCACTCCACAGCCAGCACTGGATGCATATGGCTAAATTTGCCTGCCTGGTAACACCTCCATCAGTCTGTATCTTTGCACTGTTGCTTCTGTGTCAGGTTCTGAAGTTGGAGAAAGCCAGGATCACTTTTTAGGTTGTTCCTTCATGTGAGTCATACCTGTTAAAATTCTCCAAAGGAGGTCACTATAGTCATGTAACAAAAATCATTTTGTAAAACATCCTGTCCTGTGCTGCTTTCACTCTGCTTGGCTCTGGGGACTCCCTTAACCCCATGCTCCTCACCAGTGCTAGCACTCTTACAGCAGAATTAAATCCTACTGGTCTGACCATGGTGCAGCAAAACATCCTCCAGTGCAGGTAGAAGAGGACCAGTAGAGACCTCATATTTTTGTTCTGGCAGGTGTTTGGTTATTCTTCTCCCCTTCAGAAAGGAGAAGCCTGGGCAGCTGACTTGGAGGTTGCAAAGAAAAGACACCATCATGGGTGGCAGAATTAAAACAAACTTTAAGGGTCAGGGGGTCTGAGAGACAACTCTTACATCCATCACTCAGTGGCACCTGTCAAGTGCTGTTCCAGGGGTATAATTGCCTGGAAAAGCAGAAGAAAGGCATTGTGAGAAGAGATGATAGCAGCCTGCTGTAGTCACAGATCAATAGTGTCAAGGGCAGGATGGAGCTTGAAATGCTTCGTGCAAGCTTTTTGTGCTCTCAGGGCCAATTTTCTGGCAATTGAGGGTTGAATTCCCCTCGAGGACTGTTTGTCCATTGTAATGACCAAGAGGAAAAAGACTCTGCCAAAGGTGGGATGAGGAGGGCTAGGTGAGGTATTCATCTCTTGACTCAAGAGCAGAGCCAAACATGGAGACTGGGCCAGTCCCAAAGTGACTCCACATTTTGCTTTGTCTCTTCTGGCTGTGGAGATGGATAGCTGAGGAGATTTGGCACCTTAGCAAGTGGCATAGCCTCACCTCATTGCTTTCCCTCATCTTGGCTTTGGAGCTACTCCAGGCCTTTCCAATCCAAATGGATGTTTCTTGGTATAGACTGCAAATATCCTTCCTGTGCCCTTCACATGCTTAGGCACAGCTGAGGAGCTCTTATGTCTAGATGTGGTTTTGCTCTTGCATGAGTCAACTTTTCCACTCATTACAGTCATTCACTCAGGGGCAAATTGGAGAAAGCAGATACCCTTGAGCTATCCCTCCAAATGGTCTTCTCCTTGGGCATCTCTCAGTGTAATAAATCAAAGCTACCCTTCCTTATTTGTGTTCACCATCTGATCTGGCAGCACTAAGGAGAATTACATTTGCATCTATTTAAATGTAATGAATGGTCATTGCATGGATCGATTTTTCCTTCCAAGACATTTCCTATTAAAACTTCTGGCTAGAATAACCCAGCTCTGGCCCTTCTGCTGCATGGAGTTTCCTGAGCCTTTAGGTGAGAGATTATTTCTGATTTTGCCTGCAGGATGGTACCAAAGTAGTAGGAAGATGCGGTGGTTACTGTGGGAAGTGCACTCCATCGTCTGGAACAGGCCTTGACGTTCAGGTGTTATAACGATGGTGAGTTCCCAGCTGCTTCTGCATGAAGGGAAATCTCCCTGCAAACATCCCAAAGGTGCACATCAGGCCATGCTTGCACCAGCACTCATGCACTGCCTGCATCAGTGTCACCTACCCCATGCCTGATGAGAGGACAAGGGGCAGTGGGTGGAAGTTGAGGCGCAGGAAGCTTCATGGAAACCCATTAAGAGCCCTGCAGCTCCACCAGCTTTGGTGCTGCTCAGAGAGGGATCACAGCAGTGTGAGCTTCAGCCAAAGCTTCCCAGCCCCTTGATGTGCTGCTGCTTTTCTAGAAGACTGATGGATTACATTGAGCTATGTGGAATCAATGTTTATAAATATGTAAAGGGTGAGTGACAGGAGGCTGGAGCCAGGCTCTGCTCAGTGATGCCTGATGACAGGACAAGATGGAAGTTGAGGCATAGGAAGTTTCATTTAAACATGAGGAGCAATTTTTTCCTCTGTGTGGGTGACAGAACCCTGAAACAGGCTGCCCAGGGGCTCCGTGGAGTCTCCCTCTCTGCAGATATCCAAAACCCACCTGGATGTGTTCCTGTGTGATCTGGTGTAGGTGATCCTGCTCTAGCAGGGGAGTTGGACTGGATGAGCTTTGGAGGTCCCTTCCAGCCCCTGACATTCTGTGATTCTGTGATACCCACCCCATGCAGCATCCAGGCAGCAACAGAATCCCATGCTCCCAGTCCTTCCCCCAGTGGCACTTACTGGTACACAACTGCCACCTGGAAAAACACTTCCCAGCCCACTGTCACCCACTTGGGCTTTGCCCTTGTGGCAGGTTTCAGAGGTGCAGACAACGATCTGAGTCTAATGTGTGCCTTGCCTGTGTTCTTCAGGTGCTGGGGGAGCAGCCAGCGGAGACGAGCCGGGTGAAGGATAGCGATGCAATACCTCTGCCTTCCACTTTTGTACCTGTTGATGTGTGTATATAGAATCCATATTCTTAATGTACAGTATGATATTTATGTTTGGAATTATTTATTTTGATTTAATATTTTTGTACGTAAAATCATTACCTTAAGGCTGCTTTTTACTATTTTTTATTTTTTATTGTCAAGTCCTGCAGTCGAACCACTGCATTTTGTGTACTCTACATTATATGTAGCATTTTGACAAGTGATACTTTATTGTCACTGTATTCAGTTGTTTACTTTCAATCAGTAATTTTTCCTTCAGTTGCGAGCTGCTTTGGCCCTCTACGGTGCTACACAATCTGCACAGGGGTATTTTTGGCACTTCAAATCTGTCTTGATGTAAGGCAAATAGACAAGATGTGCTTAAATTTTATTTTTAGGGATTAGGCCGACAGCACCCAAGGAAAACATGACAATGAATACAGTGCTAGTTGCATTAGCAATCTTTATCTTTTAGGTATGTTTTGAACTTCACATGACCTCTGTGACCAGTGCTGAAAGCACTGTTTTGGTGCTAACATGGTATTTATTAATGCTCTGTAGTGTTAGTTAATCCAGTGCCTTCATCAGCATCAAAGGGAAGAAAGCAGGAAAAATTGTCAGGCAACTCAAACAAATTAAGTTCCACCTCAGGTTTAGAGGAAAGTTCCTGCAGATAGATCTTCAGCTTGAGCCCCTATCTTGTAGGGCTCAGAAGTGAACTCGCTTTTCTTTAAAAAAAAACAAAACAACATATCTTTGTCTCCTGATTGTGCCTCTGTGCTTCCTGGCTCCATCTGGAAGCAGGGCATTAACTCATCCCAGACAGGCTGATCAGGCCATATGTTTCCCTGGGCTGTGTGCTGAGAAGCGATGCTGTTTCTCGTGGACATTGTCACCAAACCCTACCAGAAGCATCCCTGCCGCATTACCTTCTCGCGGAGCCAGTGAGGACCGCAGGGGCCGCGGCAGGGGACGGGGACAGCAAGCTCAGCCAAGCCGCCCCTTCCTTTTGGCTGGGGGACTCCATTGCAGGCACCTGCAGCGTTTCCCCAGCTTCCTACTCACTCCCAGACCATCTGCAAAGGGAGGCTTCAGCACCGGCTCTGCCTCGTTTCAGTAAGATCAGTCTGTACTTGCGGATAACTCTGCCCCCCCCTTCAAAAACAAGCTGCTTTACGCCTACTTCTGTGTTGCTTCAAATCTTCCTGGTAAGGCAGCTGCACTCCTTGCCTAGCTGCCAGCCCATGTACAACCAGACCTTTAGCATTGGCTTTTTTTTATATCCATAAATGGAGGAGACATCACCCATGGGTGTGTGATGGCTCCCACCTGTACAGAGCCTGCCACTTGTGCCACGCCACACTTCCGCAGGGCTCCGTAGCACGCTGAACGGGGGTGATGTGACCAGATTATTTTTGTAGTCTATGACTATGTCCCTTATCTCTCTCTCCACCATTTTACTTAGTGATAGGAAGATGCTGCCCTGTTGCCTTCTATCTCAGGGCAGCCAGGAGCACTACGTATATGGAAAGGAAGCTTTTCAGCACAAAATTGCCGGCAGTTTGGAAAATCAAAGAGGCTTAGCTGCTGCTTCAGATAACCCTCCCAGTTTCAGGTGCGAGTAATTAACAAATGTAACCTCAGGATCTTGTGTGAGTCTTTTGCAGAGCTCCCCAAAGGATGTGTGATTGGTCTGTCACAAAGCAGTTGGATCAATAGTGATAAGCAATCAGATCTCTGGACTCATAACTCCTGTGTGTCTGTGTGTGTGTGTGTGTGTGTGTGTGTTCAGCCTTTGGAGTGAAACCTGTCAGCCTGGCAGTCAGGGATGAACACATTCACATCAGCCAGGAGACACCTCCCAGGGAGCAGGGCTGTGTGACAGCCCAGCAGCTCAGAAACTGGTGCTCTTCACTTACTCTGTGTGTGCCTCTGCTGCTGCTATTAATATTCAGACTAGGAGGAAAGAATAAGACTCATACCCATAATTTGGGAGTTTTCACTTAATAGCACATAAGCAGATATGATCCTATCTTGGAAGGACTAATTATTTACCTATGGTGTATGTCTATGCATAACAATAAATCCTACTTTTCTGAGAAAAATGCCAAAAATACCATTTCAAAGGTGAACCAAAAGGGGGAAAGGGAAAAGGAAAAAAGGAAAAAGGGAAAGGGGAAAGGAAAAGGGGAAAGGGGAAAAGGGAAAGAGGAAAAGGGAAAGAGAAAGAAGAAAAAAGGGGAAGGAGTAGTAATGGAATAGTGATTTTTTTAATGATAATTGCTTATGTATAACTTCTGTAGGAGAAAAGGGAAAATTGCACTATGAATTTTAGAAAGAAGCAGTGGTGCTCAGAAAGTACAAGCTTATATTTTCTCTAATGAAGTGAATGGCTATTTATAAAAAGAAATATAATTTTAACTTGTACACATTCATTCCTACCAAATAGTTTCATAGCAGCTATTAACAGAGCAAGAGAAACCTAACAAAAATAAATAAATAAAATAAGGGAATTAAATAAACTATAAGGGAAAAAAAGAAATGATAGAGCACTGATCCTGTGGTTCATTAATGGCCTTCATTAAACAAGAACAGATCTGAGGACCAGAGGCACTAGTTATTCAGGAAACAACTCTGGGTTTGGGGTTTTGGTTTTTTTTTTTTATATCAATGCCATTATTTTTCTACAAACTGGGGGTTATTTTGCAAGCACTTTCCTGTACAGTGTTTCTTTTCTTTCTGCTTTCACTCAAAAGGAAATGAAAGGGCCCATAAGACATGTCTGTATGGTCTTTCTGCATTTGCCATCATATTTCAGTGCCTGTGTGCTATTATAGAGGCAAAATACTTTGTACACAAGGGAATAATACATTGAATGGTAAACATGCCTTCCTGTGCTGGTGGTTCTTTCTAAGATTTGGGTTCCTCATTAGCTTGTCCCATGTGCAAGGAATAAGGGAAGGGAATGATGTTGTTTGTGTGGCGACCTGCCCCAACCCCGTGCTGGGGTCCAGGAGCCAGCAACTGTCCCGGAGAGTGTTCAGGGTCACCCATTTGTGTCCTGCCAGTCAGATAGACTGATGATCCCAAATTTCTGTCCAGGGGAGGACTGCCCCAAGGCACAGAATGTACATCAGCACAATTCAGAGGTGCCCCAAGCACTACTCAGAGGTGCCTAGTGACTGGTTTTGCCAGTGGGGACAACATCCCTTGCCGTGGGACAGTAAGGGAGCCAGACAGTTCATTTTGCAAAGGTTTTGAAGCTGGGATAATGTATCATAGAATCATAGAATGGTAAGGTTGGAAGGGACCTCAAAGATCATCTAGTTCCAAGCCCCTGCCATAGGCAGGGACACCTCCCACTTGTACAGGTCACTCAAGGCCTCGTCCGACCTGGTTCTGAACACCTCCAAGGAGGTCGTGGAGCACAGAAGACCTCCAGGGAGGTTGTGGAGCACAGAATCACCCAACGTGATCTTTGATCAGGGCCACACAACTAGCAGTGCTATTTAAATAACTCANACAAGGTAAAGGTAATACAGAAACACAACTCCCCTCCCAGAAATCAGAGACCCCAGGAGGGGCTCCCAACCACCCTTCCACCTTCTCCCCACCCCTATACCTTACCCCAAGGTTTTGAGGATCAGCCAGAGGAGGAGTTAGAAGAAAAGTGATTAGTGAAATTAATTTGTCGGAGAGAAGAAGCCAGAAGTTGCAGGATAGCCCCAGACACTGTCCCAGAGCGTGCCCCAAGCCCGACTGTCTTATCTTTTGTTTTGGGTTCTTTCTTAAGCATCACAGCAAGCCTATGAGTGAAGTAGACATCACCATTGTTTTCTTTTCACAGCCTATAATATAATTTTCTCTATTAAAATATTCCAATTAGCCTTAAACCAGCACACAAGAATTTTAAACGTGCACATGTCATGATTCACAGGATCACAGGATGTCAGGGGTTGGAAGGGACCTCCACAGATCATCAAGTCCAACCCCTTTGCCAGAGCAGGACCAGAGAATCTAGTGCAGGTCACAGAGGAACACATCCAGACATGGCTTGAATGTCTCCAGGGAAGGAGACTCCACAGCCTCTCTGGGCAGCCTGTGCCAGGGCTCTGGGACCCTTACAACAAAGAAGTTCTTCCTCGTGTTGAGATAGAACTTGCTGTGTTGTAGTTTATACCCATTGCCCCTTGTCCTATCATAGGGTGCAACTGAGAAGTTCATCCCCTCCCTCTCGGCCCCCAGCCCTCAGGTATTTACAAACATTGATTAGATCCCATGTCTAACCTTCCAGCCCCCTATAATGACAAGGTCATTTTAACATTGTGGATGCTTGGGTCTAGTTATTCAGGCATTGGAAATGGGCTGCCCAGACAGGTGGTCGAGTCACCGACCCTGGATGTG
>WBNM01007933.1:0-28124 GCA_013399055.1 Ramphastos sulfuratus
CTAAGTTCCAATCATGAGATGAGCATTCATCAAGAGCAAAATTTCAGATGCAAATATCATCACAGAGTGCTGAGGTGTAAAGTTGAAGAAGAAGAAAAAGAAGATTCCCATCCCAGAAATAATTTCTAAATTTCAGAAGCATCCCCAATTACAACAAGATGAACTCAGAAGTGAGATATGTTTGGGGTTTGGGTTTTGTTGGGGTTTTTTTTGTGATGGGGGGAGGGTGTTTGTTTGTTTATACAGAAGCACGGGAAAAGAGCACTCTGACAATGTCACAATCCGAAATTAGGACTCTCCTGGAATGTTAACATTTTGGGGGTTAAATTCTTCTTCTCAGACAGTCAGATCAGGGTGAGATTTCAGCCTGAAAGCAAACTTTTTATTACAGAAGTCTCACTGAAACTGGCATGTTCCCACAAAATGTTTCAGTGGTGAGAAAGAAAGAGTTCCTGAACGCAAAACACTGCCAAAGAATTCCCAGTTGTTTCTAAACCCTGTGCATCTCAGTGAAGAAGGATGTCTAGTGGTGCTGTCAGGTCCTGCTTCAGCTTATCCCTAACAACTTGTTTCTGGGTACCTAAAATAATGCAGGGTGGCTTTCAAATGTGAGCAGCCTGCATTGCAAATCATAGAATGGTAAGGNCAAGCATGACTTAAGAGAACATGGATAGAAAGCTGCTGTGACCTCCTTCCTCTCTGTTCACAGTGATCTCCATTCCCTGCACATGCACATACACACCCATCTAAGGTGCATGAAGAGGCTTTGGAAATAGATCTTCCACAAATGTTTACTCTTCAAACCTATATGCATTCAAAAGAGAGGTAGGATCCAGCTTTCACCTGTGACACTTTAGCATTTGCATCTTGTTCACATGCCAGGAAAGGCCAGAGAAGAGAAGCTCTTCTGTTGCCTGAAACTGAGTGTGAGGTACTAACTCCCTAGTTTGTCAAAACTCAAGGTCTTTCTGGAGAAGAAAACCTGAAAAGGAGCTGGCTTACACAAACCAAAACAGCTGCAGTCATGAGTCTTGCAGAAGGTTTGCCAAGGACAACGTGAGTCCTCTGTATCAGCTGAGCACAGCTGGCTATTTGGGAGAGGACACACTTTTCGTAACCAAACTCAGAGAAGTGTCTGTTTCAGAAGCTGGGGTGCTGAGTCAGCACTTCTAGAGACCACTCTTGCCTTTATGGCTTGTGAATGCTGGATGCAGTTAAGCATTTCATATTAATATCCCCATGCTAAATTTATAGACACTACTCCTTACAGTTGCAGTTAGAATGCTTCAGCCAGCCTCTGCTCGCTCCAGCTTTTCCCAGTTCCTTCGCTATCCCCTGCTGTTATCCCCAACAGCACCAGCACTAATGGAGAGGAAAAGCATCTCAATGTCACAGGCAAAGGAACACCTCCATTGGCTACTCTCAAAGAAAATCCAGCTGAGCAGAATTCCTGTTTCACCTCTGAAGATCTTAAGTGCTCCAAAGAAATTGAAAGAACTCAAATACTTCATATAATTTTTAATTAACTCTACGTTGGCGCACGTCAGTCTGAGAAGCTCTACTGTTATACAGATAACCTCCTTACATTTCACTGTTATTCTCTGGCTGTTTCCCAACCTTATTCATTCACCCCAGAGATCAATTTAAGCACCAAAATAAAGTATGATCTTATCTTTTCACTATACAGAAAGCTGAAACAAACTTTCTCACGGGAGGCAGGGGTTAAGGCACTGGACTGGGTGTCAGAGAAGTGATGTTCTATTCTTGGCTCTACCACTCACTTGCTGTGGGAGCTTGTAAAGCAAGATACAGAGCAGGAATGGAGTCTCCAGCCAATAAATTCCTCCTCTGTAACTTTTCTTCTTTCATTATGCATGAGAGTGAGTTTTTCCAGCATTCAAGCATACATCTGAAAGCTGAGGGAACATGACTCAATCAAAATACAGAACCAGGAGAGAAAGAAAATGAGTGGAAAACATCAAGTCGAAAGTTTTCTTGGATGCCTCTGAAATACTGAAACAGAATCTTGACTCACACAGTAAAGGCAGAGGACCAAATTCAGCCCCAGGTTCAGTAGGCATGCCTCCAGATATTGCACTGGACCTGCACAAGGGCTGACCTTGGCCTTCTCTACTACTACCCTTGACTCATTTTCTGTTTCAGCTGTTTTCTGAGACAGCAAACAGTAAGACCAGGGGGATAGAGGTTTGGGTTGGCTTTTAAATCCATGTTTTTAAAATAAGCAATCTGACTTTTAAAAAGTAAAACCAGAATTGATCAGGACAATTTTGGCCATAGCTAAGACTATATCCAGTTAACAAAATGTCTGAATTAAGAATGACAAATTCTTAGTTGCCTCCTCCTGGATGCAATATTTCCATACCCTTCAACAGGAACAGAGCAGACTACTTCTTGGTTTAGCTAATAGCTGTGATCCAATGCACAAAGTTACTTCTTAGTTTGGGAAAACTGAAGAAAAAGTGAACTTGTAGGTCCTCATTCAGGCATGTTAGGGCAAGGCTCTTGTACCACTGTGCCAGATAATGACTGAAGAGGTAGATTTTTGCAGCTGTGGTGTTGTGTGTGGAAAATAAACTGTTGTGAAATTGATTTCTCCTGGGCTTTTAAATTTTTAATCCTCTTACCATCTACTCAGAGGATCTGCACCACATGCTGCTTTGAGCCATGTTCTAGATGTGTGCTGCAGACTCAACTCTTTTGCTAAGTTTCAGATTTGGGTCTTGGATCCTTTGGTCTCGCAGAATCAGAACACCAATCTCTAGTCATAGAATATTATTACTTTTGAGTAAGATAGATAGGAATAGCATAGAACTTGTTTTACAGTTTTAAGAGTCATATGAAGTCAAAGACTGACCAGTAATGCTGTATGGTGGCTGTTCTCAAACCCTGGTTCTGCTGTAAAACAAAAACTACTGTCTGGGCCAGGGCAGGAAAAAGAAAATCTTATTCTGACAATCCCTCCAAATGCCAAGTTTTCAGAAGCTTTCAGTCTGAGTCATGTCCACTGAGGCTCTGTTAAGGTGAGCAAATATAGGATACATCCATTCATAAGTGGTTTATCAGAAATATTAGCAGTGAACATTGTTCTCCTTACATAAAGTGTTTGTTCCCTCCTCCTGTTTTCATATCCCATCTGGTTGCTCAGGGAGGAGACCTAGTTTCTTGCTATTATAAAACAATCTTCCACATTTCATACTGCCTAATATTTTCTATATTGTAATTGCTGAAATATTAGGTAGCTGCAGCCTTTAATTTTTAACCTGATATGTAGCAATTATTTCTTAATATAGTGTAATCACAAAAAATTCAAGGCAGTCTCAGAGGACATGCAACTGAAACTGTTCATATACCTGAGGGATTCTTTCCACACTTTATGGACATAAAGCATTATACAAAACATGAGATTTCTTGGGACACTAGCAACAAAGAAGAGGGGGTTTTTAAACCTGCTTTTTACTGATTGCATTATCAAATTCAATTTTATTAGCTGAAATCTTTTGGGAAGGATATGATTTTAATAATGCATAAAAGGTTTGCCTAGTAGTTGGCTGTTGGCTTTCACTTGATACTTAATGTAATCTGTAATTACTATAGCAGCTCCTACGCTGGCCCAGTGTGTTAAGGTCACTGGAAGGCTGTACCATGTCGTACTTGGTGTACAAGAACATCCTCCTGGTGATTGATGGCTACACCCTACAGAAAGGGTTTGGTTTGATTTTGTCCTTGAAGCTGGCCTTTAAGGGGCAGTCAGTAGTATTCTTCCCTGATAGGCAGCAGATAGTTCTTAGGATTCTATAAACAGCCCAAGATCTGTTTTTCTACCAGTGAGCACTCCAGAACCTCTCCTTTGGATTTCGAATTGGGGTCCCATGTCTTCAACCAACAAATTTAGACATCTTACATGTTAGGAAAGGCTTGTTTAAAATGTAGTTTTTACTTTGCACAAGCCTTAGGATGGAAAACACTTCAAGTCCTCACTGTACCTGAAACACAAAAGAAGTGCTGCACGACTTGGCTTCAAGCCCAAGGTATCAGTACAGGTTGGAGACTGACCTGTTGGAAGGCAGCAAAGGGGAAAAAGATTTGGGGGTCCTAGTGGGTGGGAGGTTGACCATGAGCCAGCAATGTGCTCTTGTAGCCAGGAGGGGCAATGTCATTCTGGGGTGTATTAAAAGGGCTGTGGCTAGTAGGTTGAGAGAGGTTCTCCTGCCCCTCTGCTCTGCCCTGGTGAGGCTGCATTTGAAGTACTGTGTCCAGTTCTGGGCCCCCCAGTTCAAGAGGGACATGGAACTGCTTGAGAGTGCAGCGCAGAGCCACAAAGATGATGAAGGGAATAGAGTATCTCTCTTATGGGGAGAGACTGAGGGAGATGGGGCTCTAGCTTGGAGAAGAGGAGATTGAGAGGTGACCTCAATTCATGTTTCTAAATACATAAAGGGTGAGTGCCAGGGGGCTGGAGCCAGGCTCTCCTTGGTGATGCTCAAAGACAGGATAAGGGCCAATGGGTGGAAGCTGAGGCAGAGGAAGTTTCATGTAAACATGAGGAGGAATTTTTTCCCTATGAAGGTGACAGAACACTGGAACAGGCTGTCCAGGGGGATTGTGGAGTCTCCCTTTCTGGAGATATTCAAAACTCCCCTGGGCATGTTCCTGTGTGATCTGGTCTAGGTGATCCTGCCCTGGCAGGGGGGGTTAGGACTGGATGAGCTTTTAAGGTCCCTTCCAGCCCCTGACATTCTATGATTCTGTGAAGCTGGTACAGACCTTCACCCTTTTAAGTATTGTTCCTTCTTGCAATAACTTTTCTCTGAACTGCGCTCCCAAACTGTCTGAACACTTGGCCAGAAGTTACAGTTGAAAAACGTGCTTAAAACATTATTTAAACTTTTTGCCTTTATTGCAAGTCTAAACTGTATTTTAGAGCAGTTTAACATTACCATGCAGTAGCCAAGCCCTGTGACACAGCAGGCTCCCAAGCCAGCAAATCACCTGCAGCTTCACTTCTCATCTGCTTCGCTGCTACTGCTGAGATAAACTTGAAATAGAAGCAAAGTGCTGGAGATACTCCAGCAGTGCAGTACCATCAAGTTATTAAACTTGGGCTTTCTGCTCACAAAATTTCCATGAAATAGATTGACAACTAAACCAATGGTCAATATTAATCACAGCATCAGCGATTTAACTAATAATCTTTTATCTGTTCATGATCCTGACTGGACAGAAACCAACTTTTTTGTCCTGGTGATACAAGTTTGCTGCATTAAAAATTACATTCCCAAAGGAAAAATTCTGTATGGAAAGTCTTCTGATTAGAGAATGAAAAATAGACCTGGTAGAAAACCAGATTATTTTGAAAAGCTGATTAATGAGTAATTTTTTTCCCTGCAATTCATAACAAGTTTTGTGCTAGATAACATTACCTTTACATCCTAGAAGTTTATTTCAGAATGTATGTGCTTTCAAAAGGGAAATCAGCAGCAAGGCTGCAGAATTTCCCATCTGTTTTGACAGTTTGAAATTCATGGTTGCTGCTCTCTCTGAAAGCAATTAGAATACTCATTTATAAGGAGCAGAAATTTGTAAAATGCTTCGTTAGTAATATTTTGGTAGGGGAAAAAAACAGGAAATAATCTTCATCTCCAATGAGAAAAAAAAATAAATCCCTAAGATCGGTTTTAAAGATTTCTTTCTTGGTAAATGACTTCATGCTCTAGCCTGTTGGTTACCTATTTCTCAGTGAAATTAATTCATTTGATGTTCACTAAGTGACCTGCTGTTCTGTGGAGATAGATGTCCTCAGCTCCAGTTCTAGTCAAGAGTAACTCTCTTTTTCCTGTACTTCCTAGCTCACATTGACAGTGACATAGATTCTCCTTGGCACCAGGTGTAAACTGTAGACAAGACTCCAGAGGACTTTTTTTTGCAGTATCAGTTCAGCTTAGCTCTCATTGCAAGTTCAAATCTGCTGCAGGACTAACACAGGTGGAAGATAAACACATCATTGTCCCTGTCTAATGAAAGAATAGGGAGCTTTTAATACTTGCTGCCTGCTAAATGCATGCACAGACTAATAAACCTCTGCCCTTGAAAAAGTCTTGGGATTCCATCCATTGAAAACTTACTGTACTCATCAGCTGTCTGGTCATCAGGAAAACAACAAAACAAAAAGCAAGCAAACAAAACCCCAAACCAAAACACAACAACCAACCACAAGAACTCAAGTAACAAATCATCTAGTAGTTCTGCATCCTGCATAGCCAAGTCTGCAGGTTTATTATTTTGCTATAAATAAAAACAATCTCAAACTAACATTAATGCAGAAGAAAACTGGTACTTAACACATCAGTGAGAACCCCTATTACCTGTAAGGCCACCACTGTAATCCCTGATAATTTCTTGGGAACAGAATCAAAAGGACTACAGCACACAACTTCAATTACAAAAAAAAATATAATAAAATAAATCCAGCCAGAATAAATAGAGAAAACATGAAAACAGTGATTTTCTGGCATTCTGTTTGAAAGGAAGAGTTAAATTAATAAATTAAAAGATCCTATCAGCTCTGATTTGTCTGAATTATTAATTGAACACCTTCTTGGAAACATGTAGATAAAGACATGTACCTTAGAGAATATGAGATAAGAGTAAAAGGAAAGGAGAGAAATTAGCAGTTTTGCCAGCTCACTCCCTTCATTGTCAAGTTAAGGGTGTTCAAAGCTGCCTAGAGGAGCAGAACATGAAATGGTAAGGAAAGCACAGGCTGATAATGCAAAAGACAAAAACTTTGGGATTATACTGAACCACACTTATCTGTACGCACAGAAGAGGTTGTAAAGCCAGCTGAACGATATAAAGCTGTTCTAAACCAAGACAAATGTATACTCCATGTGTTATAAGCAGTTCAAGCTGCTTCCTGTGATGAAAAACATGGACTGTACGGTAGACATACTACAGCTAAGTACAATAGATCCCATGATACAGTTGTTTAAAGGAATATTAGAGTGATGAAAGAAGTGATGGAATTCTGCTCTTTAGGAGGCTCAGAGGTTGAACCAGAGAGAAAAGGTTTACGCCTGCAGACTGGTAAATTTTCCTGATCCTGAAAGTTTGTGACCTAGAAGACAGTTTTATGTGTGAAGAGCCCCGGCCTTTCAGGAAGCAATACAGCTCCACGGGTCTATTACCCCAGGCCAAAGCAGAAGAGGATAGTCCTGCTTAGCACTTCTCACCCGCAGCTGCCAAAGGAGGTCAGTATCATTATCACCGTTTTATAGATGAGGAATCTAAGAAGCTCAGAAGGGCACATCTGGAGTCAGTAGCCATCTTGGAACCAAACCCCCTTCATCACTTCATTTCAATCAGTTCTATCCTTTCTGCCTCGTTTTGTCCCCCACAGAGCACAGCGAAGCTCCAACTGGTACAATCCAGATAACAGCGACACCGTAACAAAACCCAACCTTTATTAAAACACTAACTGCAGCACTAAAATGTTTCCTATGAAATTATCATAGCTGCCACTATTCCATCATTAACGTAGAGAGAAGACTGATTATCTTTTCAATAAAAGCAGAGAAATACTGGTCTTTAAACTCGTTATCATGGCAAAACAGAACGCTGTGATAACGCACAAGAACTTTGGTTTGCAGCTGGGAAATTCCCCAAAGCCTTGTGACTGGGCTCTAACTTTGTTAGAGACGATTACCTTCCTCACTCACACAGCTTCCACGTTCACTTTTGGGACACACAGTATATATTCCACAAAAGCAAACAGTAAATGTAGTGAAATAAATGAGAAACTGGGAGGGCAATTTATCAGACAACATAGCACTGCACACTAGAAAGGCAAAAGTCTGCACAGCTCGTTTCAAACGATGCAGTCCAGGTTTAGAGGCAAAAGTAAAACCGAAGCTCTGTGAATGCTGATCTCTGGCACTTGACTGGAGGTCAAGGTGTCAAACTAATTTGTCAAGGTGAGCAGCTTGTAGACAGGAAGTAAAATTATTTAATTTGTGCAAAGATATGCTTTAACTGGTTTCTCAACCAAATGCAAGCTGATTTTGTGCAAGCTCGGAAAGAAATATCTGCTGCTAACCAGCGTTCCTTAATCGCTTTATCCTGAATGCATAGTGGAAAATGCATCTTTAAATATCATAGAATCATAGAATGGTAAGGTTGGAAGGGNTACATAGAACATTTGTTCCTGTGAAACACAAACAGTATCTTTCAGAATATTTTCTTTGAACTGAAATGTATTTGAAATATATATAGATATATATTTCAATTGCAAAAGTGCCTGTTTATTGGCAGTTTAGCTGTACTTGGGAAAAGAAAAAGTTTGTACAAACAGTTTCGCTGACATCCTTACCCGGGGGTGATCCCACTTAAACCCTGTAAGGCACCAAGTTCTCTGCCGTTTTACAAATGAACGGCTGTTGCCATCTACTGTTGGAAAAGATAAGCTCAACAGAAAGCACATTTATAGACCCTCCGAGTACAGATTAGGTGTAGAACACAAAGGCTTCACCCATAGAAGGGGACCAGCTCGTCATATTAAGATCTTTGAAATGCAACGTTCAGCTGAGCAGAGTGGCAGGAAAAGATCACTTCCATTCCCAAACCATCATCACGTGTAGGTCTGATATCAATCCGACCATTGATAACAGTTCTTTTTGCACAGATTTGAGGGTTTGCCAGGCTCCCCCAGTGACCACAGCTAAAGCTGAATACACACTAATTAAAAGGCTAACTAAAAAAAAAAAAATTAATTGCAAGATACCATTAGGCACATGTTACGACCATGCCTCCACAAACTGAAAATTATAAATGCAGAAAGTAAAGCCACCTTCCAGCTTTCTACACAAAGCCATGCAGTACAGGACTCCTACTTGAAGATAGACCTGATCTAACCCATCATGCTGATCAAAGTCACCAAACACAGTACCAAGACTCAGAGCTGTCCTCCCAGGCTCTGGTGTCAGAGCTTTAGCACTGCCCGGGGTTGGTTTCTCCAAGCTTTTTTTGGATAAAACAACTCCCTCACTTGGGTGTGTTAAGCTGAACAGAGAGAACTGGGCAAAGAAAGGCACAGGAAGTTGTTATGCACTTAAACCATCTTTAGTCCATGGTTTTAGCATTTACAAAGGTTTGACTGCATGACTTCACTTTACCATTAAGCCACCCATGTAACAATGATTGAGATGTATGCTTCTTCCATTCCCCTTGCTGATAAACACCCTTAGATACCACATCCAATCACAATTTGAAAGTCTCTCTTGTTGAGGCGATCTACAAACAGCATTGGGGCAGGGTTCTATTAATGTTTGCCAGACCTGTCGGAGGTTAAACAGCCTTTGAATTAAACCATTCTTTACTCTCTGATAATTATTATTTCTCCTTAAGACACTTTTGTTGTCTTATAAGCAAGGTCAACTTGAACTGCTTTGTTAGACTCAGTATCATAGTTCAACACTAACTCTGCTTGCAGTGTTCTCACAGAGCCTGCATGTGCTGTCACCTCTGCAAACAACTTATGGAAATACTGAGTAGAATTTTCAGTAAGGGGGAAAAAAAAATCTGCTGGTCATTTTAAACAGGCAGCAAAGTGTACTCTAAGTTCACACACAGAGTCATACCAACATGTGAACCTGTGCTAATTTACTTGCTTGTCCATCTTTGCATATGAACCTCTGGAAATGATGTAAATCTCCCTTGTTTTGGCTTGTCGTGCACTGGCACATCACATACAACACAATCACATCTGGCTTGAAATTAATGCAAGAAAGCTAAGATGTCAGCTGGAAACAGGTTCATAAAACCACTGTAAGATAAAACACTGCTGCTTTCTTATACAGCAAGTTCTTCAGAGCACAGAAAAGTGTTCTTGTTGAGATGGGAGGGGTAATGGTGTTGAAAGGTACAGTCAGGAGTGAAGAACTGCCGGGAGTGAAGATCACTCCATGCCACACACTGCCACAGCTGAAATAAACCACAGCTACCTCATACATAGAAAAAAAATACTTGAAAATGCAGTCCTAGGGAGGTACACTCATTCCCCAGGACCCCCAAACCTGGCAGGTTTTGAAACATTCTCAGAAGAGGGCAGTATTACACCTCCTGCTATGCTGTCAATTCTATGGGATCTTCCAAGGGATATCATCCACATTAAGCTGAGTTTTTGTCTGGATTCTCCACAGGAAGGGGGCAAATTCCTTTGGGGAGAGAAAACTCTAGGGTGTTCAGAAACAGCATACTTGCAAAATGACCATGCAAAAGGAAGGCAACCTCTTACACATTAGTAGAGCACAAGGGAGCCATTCCATACTGCTAGGGTGACGGACAGTGCTTTATCATCTTTGGCCAAAGCACTTCCCACACACCCAGTACGATATGACAAATGTTGTAGCACTGGCCTCAAACAGTGAGAAACTTCACCCTAAGCAGATGCAAGCAAGACATCCTTCAAATTTCACCACCTAAACTTTTGTTACAGAACCTCCCTAATGACCTGGTATCTGGCACTTGATAACATATCACTCAGGATGCATGATCCCAGCTCCCAAACCATCTGAATGCCAGTCCAGAGCAGGAACCTCAGTAACACACTTTCATATTTATATTGAGCACAAGTGTTCCTTTTCTTCCAAACATCATCAATTTCCTCTGTACCACTCTGCATCTCAGCCAGCATTGATGATAAACTTTTCACTGCACCAGCTTCAAACAAGCCATTAGATTTTTAAAGCCAAATAAACTTGGAGATGTTAACAAGGGCTCTGAAGGGAAGATAATTCACTTCATGACTTGAGATTAAAGCACAGCAAGCCCTGCTTTGAGCTGCTGGAGCTCACAGGTAACTGCTACTCACCAACAGCTGAGTTCTTAGAGGAGAATCATCACATATGGTGTATCTTTGACACATCAAGGTGGCTGCCATTTGGAGATTGTTTTAAACTCTTCAGGGGTGAAATTGCAGAGAGCTTCTGCAGAGATTCCTAAAAAGCTACAGTAGCACCTTCTTTGGACTTTCACTGGGGTGAGGAAGGCAGCTGCAGAACTGGTAGCAAGCTGTAGCAACAGCTACTTATTTTGAGGTGTCCACAATATAAAGTTTTCCTTGCTACCATAAACAAACAGAATCAAAAGTAGATCGAATTGTCCATTTTTAAATGTTCTTTCTCTGACACATGGATACTCAGAGCATGCACTTTTTTTCCTGCGTTCAGAAAACTGGCATTTATGCTTATTGCCTCTTTGAGAAGTGACAGTGGGGAGCAGGAAAGGATTGCAAGTGCCACAAACTCTGATATGTTTAGGGAAAAAACGAGTCTTTTCTCAGGGAAATGAGACACTTGTAAGACAACGAGTTTCAGTTGAAAAAAAAAAATGTACTAAATATACATCGGGGCTTCACATGGTTAGTTGCAAGTCTGAAATGAAGCATTTGATGCTAAGTGAAAGCTGTTGCTCAGAAACAAGGTAACACAAAGAAACACAAATTAGTTTGAAACAGCAGAGAATCTTTCCAGCGGCAGAGCCAGCTCAGTTTTAGCCAGATGGGGTTTACTCAGCAACGTTCAGATTCTACTATCAGAAATGACCTTTACATCTTCAAGTGTGTGTCATGTTGGACTCTCCACTGATTCTGGCAACAGAATGCTTTCTTCAAACAGAATTAAATAGCGCTCACGGCCGTTTCCACTCTCTGTGCAAAGAAAAATTTAAAAGGCCACAAGATGGCACTGGTCAAACGCTCAGGAAATTACTGCAGGGCTGGTAAAAAGCGAGCATTGAACCATGCCCAGGCCCAGTTTCTAGGGCCATGCCTGTTCCTTCGCTGAGGGGAGACCTGTGTTGGGGCATCAGTGCACACTTTGGCTTCTGTCACAGGGAATGAGCCTCCATTTCTGGTGTATTTTGTATGAGCAGTTTAGACTGGCTAGAGAAGCACAAAAAGGGTCTGGCCTACAGCAAGAACCACCAGCTGAGGTGACCAGTCTGCTGCCATGCTGGGGAATGACACCCTGTGGGCTCTCGCATTGTCCCTTCAGAGGAGAGAGTGCTGTAGCTTGGCATGCAACAGGCGGGTTGGCAGGGCCAAAGTCTCCACGTAGCAAGGAGCAGCTGGGGACAAGCCCTGGCACTTTACCCTTCGCAATCCGTTCCTCCGCACCCCAGCCAAATATTTATCACCAGTTCCCAGTAGGCAGAGGTTTGCACGGTCCCAGAAATTCGGTTCCATTCTTCTAAACTGAAGGGAAAGTCAACCTCTCAAATTCCGTGCGTAAAATCCAACGTTTCTAAGTCTCCGTCCCCGCAGGACGCTCCCAGATACGAGCACACGGCGAGCTGAGCGCAGCCGGGACACCTCTCGGCCTCTGCCAGGGAGTCCGCCTTTGGGGCCGCGCTTTCCCACCACCCCGCCCCGAGTTCCTCTCTTACAGGCGGAGCCCCGCGGCGGGCCCCCGACCCCCGCCCGCCCCGACGAGCTCCGCGGCCTCGCGGCAGCCCTAACCTCCGCGCGCGAGGGGAGCGGGGGGTGTCTCAGCCTGGCCCGGCTGAGAGTCACGGCGCGTGTCGGAGCGAGCCCGGCTGCACGCGCCCCACGGGAAGGGAGCGCGGCGCGTGGACCACGGGCACCCTCCTTTTTGTTGTGCTGGAATCTCCCGGTGCGGGGGGACGAGTCCTTTCGCTCCCGGCTGCCGCTAAGGCTGACAGAGACGAACTCTTCGCGGCGGCATTAGCGGGTGCCGGCCGACCGCGGCCTCAAGGATGTGCGGCGGCGGGAGCCCCTGCGGAGTGCCCCCGCTTGCGGTGGGAGACACACGGGGACCCCAGGACGGGCCGAGGTGAGGAGAACCCCTCGCTGACGTTTTTTGGTTTTGGGTTTGGTTTTTTTTTCCATAGCGGACCCCCTTCCGCCCCTCCCCCGAGCCACTCCCCTCGTCCGCTGAAAGTCAGCGAGTAAAACAGCGGACGTTCGCGGTGAGCGCACCCACAGCCATTAGGGTTAGCATCCCCAGATCCTCCCCTCCTGCCACGCCATGCGGCTATGTCCCCGGCGGAGCTTTTAAAGCAACCCCGGGCACGCGCACCGCGCCTCTCATTGGTCGAGAGGGCAGGCTTCTCCTTCACCATTGGCTGCGGCTGGCCGAGGGGGCGGAGGGGAGAGAAAGAGTGGCGGGAGTTTGGAATGCTGCGGCTATTTGTCCGCCGGGCGCGCCACGTGCACTCGGGCGCGCGCCTGGCCGGGGGCTACGGCGGCGCCGGGACGTGGGTCCGGTGGGAACCTGGGAGCCACGATCCAGATCCAGGCCTGGTACGTGAAGCCGGGATTTGAGTGATGATGCCTGCGGTTGAGGGACGGGGTTTGGGGGCTGGGGTCTAGACTTAGAGCCTGGGCTCGTGTTCAGGCCCTGCCCAGCTCAGTCTAGGACCCCCGAGTGAAGAACTAGTCCTAGAAACTACTCCCATACCCTGCGCCGGCCCCCTGTGTCTGATAGAAGAGGGCATTTATCTCGTCCATGATTTCTCTGTGCAAGGCAACACCTGCTCCCTGAAGCACTCGCCTCAGACATTGCTGTCTCACTGCTGCTGCATCCTAATTCTCAGAACAGTTTTTGTGTTGTTGGCTTTTTGACCCTGAGATTTCCACGGAAAACAGTGCTTTGAGGCTGCATGCTTTGGCCGATACAATGGAGTATGAAAAAACAGCATAGAGCTGTGGATCTTTCTTCGTTGTACATTTACTAAACAGCGTTACTGTGGTAAAAAATTCTTTAACGTACTTTACACTTCTTTAGAAAGAAGTATTTGTGGACCAAGAAGGAGCTGTGCAAGATGGTATGATTTTCATTGGGACTTCCAAAAGGTGTGCTACATACTAGACACTAGCTTCCATGTAGCTGCAATGTCAGGTTCTTTTTCATGAACTATTAAGTGAAATCACTTGTAAAATTGCATGTATTTTAGAAGCATTTTCTATGCACCATGTTACGTTCAGCCTCCCTGTACTCTGTCACAGTAATCTGCGTTCAGGGAAGCTCGGAGCCTTATGCTCAGAGTGCAAACTTCCTGTTACAAGGAGGACTACCTTTCACCTTAACACCAGTTGGGACAGTGCAGACCATCTCCTTGTTTAAGCACTCAGCTTAATTCCAGGAAAGAGGCTAAAACCACCAGAAAGAACTGAAGTGGAGGTAAGTCCTTACACCAGCATCACGGTGATGATTTGTCTAGAACTGGAGTAGAACCTGTCAGTCTGATGACTCCATGCCACTGTTAGGAGGGCGATAGAGGGTTTCAACACAACAAAACCTTTGATTCTGAACTACAGTTTCATGACCACCAGGGAGGTGGTATCACATTGGGATTCTTGGTCATCACTTCCTTGAAACTCAAGCACATGATATAATTTCATTTTTATGCTTGTAAAAGCAGCTCCTCAGCTGTGGTGACTTGTGAAGTGACACTTTCTTTCCCAAGTTCTGTGAGTTGCTCTGAGACCAAAGCTATCCAGGTGAAGCTGAAGAATATCACAGGGCAAGTAGTAGCCTTCAAAGATTGGGACACTGTAAAAGATTGCATGACACCATAGTGAGGTTCCATCACACAGAGCTCAGAGAAGACCTCGGTCATTTTCCCTTAGTTAAGTAGTGTGTTAAATGGTGTCAGCCACAGTGAGCAGAATTGCTGTCTGCTCTCTGCTGTTCATCTTCAGATCATTGTCATTCTTCCCCATAGCTTCCCTATCTCCCCAGGATGTGACAATCCTATGGGTATCAAACAAAATATAGTGGTGCTGGACAAGGAGTCTTCAGTTTCCAATGTCCTAAGCATCCATGGCAACACCAGCAATCTCCATTTGGTTAAGGCAGTCTGTTTGGTGATATGTTCCAGGTAAAGGACATTAGGAAACACCATTTTGTGTACATTTAAAGTATGTGTGTTGTTTTGAAAAGACACTGGAAAGGTATTTCACTCTTCCATAGGCAACTTCAGCAGCTGCCAATGCTGAGACCGTTCAGCTCCTTAGACAAGGTTATAGCATCCAACCTGAACAGGACCTTCCTGTGTGAACTACAGTTGTCAACCTGTGACTGAAAATACTATTATATCAATTATAAAATATATTAATTACTGAGCTTGTATTTTATGTTTTATTCATTTGCACCACAGACCTTGTGATCATGCTGTGCCAATAAACACATTCCCCACACGTGTTTTTCCATGTGGACCTGAGAGATGTTGCAAGCATGAAAAGCAGTGGGAAGGCTGCTCTTGTTCCCAATTGCCCTTTTGTGGCTCCTCTGACACTCATGTCCTTGCAGCTAGTAGAAGCCTGTGTGATGATAGCAGTAGCGTCACTGACAAACTGAATAGAATACTGGTACTGCTTCTTTCCACCTTGCTTGTTTCCCCCCAGTCTTCCCTGTCACTGCTTCCCTCTGGAGCCCTTCCTATTTCACCCCTCTTAGCTTTTCCTGCTTCTCCTTGCACTGTCTGGGATTTGGCTTGTGTTTCTTTTCACAAAGGATGGCAGAGCTAAGATCTTTTCTCCTGCTCCCTCCAAGGCACTTTCTCATTTCCCAACCCCCAGCTGCAGCAAGAGGCCTGCAAAGGAGATGCTGCCCCGTGTAACAGTGCGCTGTGTTCAGCTCCTGCACGCTCTGTTTTACGACGTCCTGCCCTGCAAGGCTTGCAGTGCCAAGTAACTCCCTTTCTGCCCTGTGGCTGGAGCTGTCTCCCTCTCATTTCTGTTAAACACTGACTGAACCTGCCCTGTTCTGTTCCTGCAGGGACTGCAGTGGTTTGCGACTCTCCTTGGCAGCCTCATTTGTCCTGCTCATCCCACCTGCATTCACTGGCGCCAGGGGCAACGATCGGTCATACTCTGCTCCTCTCATTTTCCTGGGCTTCTCAACTCCTTTTGTCGGTGTATTTCTCCTTGTCTGTGCTTCATTCCCAACAGAGCAGTCCTTCCAGCCTCTGTAAATGCAGCAGAAGGTAGATGTAAGTGACACAGTTTTAGAACAACACTTTGGTGTGACATATTAACCGAGGATATGGCTCTTTATTTACCGATACGTTGGAAATCAACTAAAGCATTATAGGAAATACACCATCTTAAAGTTTGTCGTTCACACCAATGCTGTTACTCTTGGTGTGTCTGGAAAAGGGGCAGCAGACGACACCTTGGAGCACCCCACAACTCGCAGGGGACGCCTACCGGCTCTCCCAAAGGCCGGCTGCGGGGCGCTCTACGGGTGTGTGGGGAGCTGCCAGCACATGGTTCCATGGGGATGCAGATTCTGGGTGAACCCCGGTGGGAAACACGACTTGGATTAAAAGGTCTCAGGGAAAGTAGCATCAGTAGTGAAGGCGGAGAGACCTTAACCAGCGGAGTTTCCGTAGTGTAGTGGTTATCACGTTCGCCTAACACGCGAAAGGTCCCCGGTTCGAAACCGGGCGGAAACACCCGAGCCAGGTCGGCTGCTGTTTTTGTTCATGTGCTGTGCCTGAGAAAACCACCCGACCGTATGCCATCGGGGCTGCGAGCGAGCTGCAGCGTATCGCTGAGATTTTAATTCCGCACCTTTCCCCGAACTCTACCTAGTTGTGCGCGCAGACGGGGCGAGACTCCTTCACGCTGCTGCACTAACAGTCACAAGTGCATTAAACTCACTTTATTCAGCGGTCGAGGTCGCAGAGCGATTCAGCGATCCCAGCCGCCCGCCGGTGGTGTTACGACCCTCGAGCCGGCGCTACGGCCCCACAGGCCTCTCGTCCGGCGCCTACACCTCCTGGCATGCACAGCGCATCGCTGAGCTAACGGCTGGCTCTACCGTGGAGTTGTAGTCCGATGTGCTAACGGCTGGCTCTGCCGTACGAGTTGTAGTCCGCGCCTTCCCGACACTCCCGGGAAGCTCTTCGCAGCCCAGGCCTGTCCGTTCCCTGCCTCACGAGGCAGGCCGTGACATTCGGTCCCCGCCCCCGTTTTCCGTCATTGTCATCGGTGCCGCCGCTGCCCCTCGGCCCCGAGCCGACCTCGGGAGCAGGACACCGGAACTCCTGTCCCGGAAGCGGCGTGCGAGGCGTCATCAGAACATGGCGGCCTGAGGCAAAGGGGCGCCTTCCTTTCCCCTCCGCAGGTGCGTGGGGCTCCGCTGCCGCTGACCTGCCGGCCCCGGGGCGGCCTTGTCGCCGTCGCAGCGGCTTTCGGGGTGGGAAGCGCTGAGGCAACGGTCAGCCGGGGGTCACTGGGGTGGCAGGGCCAGGCGCGGGCGAGGGCCGCGGCTGGGGAGGGCGCTGCGGGCTCCATCCCGTCCAGCGGCGAGGCCGGGACGGGGGCCGTGGCTGCTGTGTGCGCCGGCACCCTGTTTGCTGCCGTGGCGCCGAGGCGGCCCTTCCCTCTGGGTTCCGGTGTCCTCTCGGGACTGCTCCGCACCCGGGATCTGCCCGTGTCCTGCGTCGGCGGCCGGAAGCGGGGCCGTGCCCCGAGCAGCAGTTCTCTCTGCCGCCTGAGTGCAGTGCGGTCCGAGCCCCCAGTTCCTGCTGCTGTAAAGTGCTCCTCGGAGCGCAGTTTTGACATGACAGCTCATAAGCTTAGACAAGCTAATCCTCCGATCTGCGTGGGGAGTTATGCACGTCTCTGCCCTCTCTCCCTCGTTCTGCCTCTAAAATTAGCAGCTCCCCGAGAAGGATCCACCCATCTCGCTATGCCTCGTACAAAAGTGCTACTAAACGGACAGTTGTGCGGCGATCACGCATGGATTTGGACACGAGCTCTTTTGCAATCATTAACAAAGCAAGAAAGTTAAATCTTACATTTTTTTTCCCCACTTTCCCAGATCCGAACAAAGAGGGTGCAACTGGTTATCAAAATGCAGTATTCCCATCACTGTGAGCATCTTCTAGAGAGGCTGAACAAGCAGCGAGAAGCTGGCTTCCTGTGTGACTGCACGGTGGTGATCGGCAGCTGCCAGTTCAAGGCGCACAGGAACGTGCTGGCCTCCTTCAGCGAGTACTTCGGTGCGTTTTACAGAGATGCATCTGACAACAACGTCGTGTTGGACCAGACTCAAGTGAAAGCTGATGGATTCCAGAAACTCCTGGAGTTTATTTATACGGGAAACTTAAACCTTGACAGGTAACACACACTGTTGAAAGAGGGGGAAGAAAACAGGGGAATCCAGGCAGTACTGGATCCTTTTCTATTCTGTAATTAGTTGTGGGGGAACAAATCGTGCTGTGGTGCATGTTACCAGATTGGAGATCGTCTCCTTGTGTGCTTTAAAATGTCACATGACACGTGAGTGCCAAAACAAAGGTTTGTTGTCTGGTAATTTCACTGATTGATAGTTTTCACTCTCCCAGTCTTTCTGTCTCGATTGGAAGGGATTAAACATCACGCATGGTTATGAGGAGAGGGAAGGTTAGGGGTATTTTTCCTGAAGGTGAACTGCAGGAGTCTGCTTTTGCAGAGAACACACAGAAACCTTGTCTGTGCTAAAGGCTGAACCCTGAGGATACATGAGGATGGGCACGATTTTGAAAAACCAGGCTTGTTAGAATTACAAAATCTGTTCCTTAAAGTCTTGTGTTACAGTGGCCAAAAGGAGTCACGGATAAAGTGTTTCTGCCCCTTGCTGTGTTGGTTTTGTGCCTGTTGTGTTGCTTCATGTACAGTGAGGATCCTTTGCAGTGCTTTTCTCTGTGAAAGAAAGTAATTATTTCTCCGGAGGGATGTGTGACTGCTTAGAAGTGTATAGTCCAAGATTTTTACTCCTAGTGTCAAAGGCAGGTTTAAAAGCTTTTGTTTTTACTGGAGCCTGAAAGCTCATACTCTGTGATTTCAGACCAAATGTGCAGGATGGGGAGGTTTTTAGATTACAGCAGCACCAGAGCAGTGTGACAGCTATGCAGTGAAGTTAGTGACTGATGCTTGGCAAACGCAGCAGAAGTGTGCTGTGTTCTTTATGTCTATCTGGGACCACGGGGATGTTATTTCTGGATTCCTCCAAAGCAGTTGAGATCTCAGAGGGAGGAGGAAGGTGAAAATACCATTTTCACCGAGGGAGAGCTGTTTGACTAAAGATGATACTTGCATGTATTTTGTGGTCTATCGCTTCAGGTAACCGCTGCTACTGTCTGTTGTCTTCTGTGGTGGTGGGTCCATGGGGGACACCAGGAGGTTGTACTTTGAACTCAGCACTAGTATAATACAGGATACTAAACAAGTTGTGTTTATGGGCAGAGTAATTGTGGCTAGTTACTTATTGTTAAGTTACTGTGCAATAAGTGGCTAGATTGATGCTGTTTACTGTTAGTCTCTCTTTACAGTGCTGTAACTCCATAAATGCATTGAAGGTACATGTTGCCACCCTTTCCAGGTCAGTTCTTTTCTAAACAACAAGGCTTGTCTTGCAAGTATTGAAGAAATCAAGTGTAGGAGTTGAATTGAGGATTCCTCTGGTGTTAAAGTTGTGCTCAGCTGGTACAGAATTTGCAGATCGTTTTATGAAGCAAGATCAGTACCTGCCTCAGGACTGCTGAGGTGAATGTGCTGCTTGTGAGTTACTTGCACCTTCTGGTAGGAGGTTTATACAATGGTATGCATTTTGTTCTCCATTTGTGCTGTGATTTTGGAGCTTTTTTGAGCCAACAGCCTCATGGCTAGACTCAGCACCTTAACAATTGGATTTTTAATTTAAAATTCAAGAAAAAGCACGAGTGAAAATCAAGTTCTCGGTCCTGTGGATCTGCAGACCCCACTGGGCATGGGCCATGACTTCGTGAGGCTTTGTCAATCACACTAGTGCCTTGGAGCACTGCAGCACTGAGAGATTAGATCTTTGTATGTGTCCTCAAAGTTACTCTTTTCTGACAGCTGTTGGTCAGCTCTGCTGTCTGTACTTGGTACCTTGGTATATAGAACAGGTGTTTTCTTTGTCCAGAATGCCATCACCCAAATCTTGTTCTCTTGCAGCTGGAATGTTAAAGAAATCCACCAGGCTGCAGACTATCTCAAAGTAGAAGAAGTGGTCACAAAATGCAAAATCAAGATGGAAGACTTTGCCTTTATTGCTAATCCCTCTTCCACGGAGACATCCAGCATCACTGGGAACGTTGAACTGAACCAGCAGACTTGCCTTCTGACTCTCCGAGATTACAACAGCCGGGAGAAAGCAGACACTGCTGCTGCAGAGTTGGTTCAACCACAGGCAAAGAAAGCAGCTCTAGAAAAGAAATCTCCTCAGCCAAAGAAGCGAAAGAAGAACTTCAGCTCCCCCAAAAGCATACAGACTAAATCTGTGCAGTATCAGAACGACGTGACCGAGAACACATCCATTGAAATGTTTTTAGATGCAAACAAGCTGGCCACCCAGATCACGGAGCAGGCTGCCCAGGGCAGCGACAACTCTGAGCTGCAGCTGGCATCCGTGGTGGAAAGCGAAACGCTGGCAGCGCAGGATATGCTGGTCCAGACTATTGCAGTGAAACAGAAGCGGGGCAAGCCCCAGCAGAGCTGCGCGCTGAAGGAGCACTGCATGTCCAACATAGCCAGCGAGAAGAGCACTTACCAGCTGGAGAGCTCAGCAGAAGAGCTGGACCAGAAGTACTCCAAAGCTAAGCCTGTGTGCAACACCTGTGGAAAGGTCTTTTCAGAAGCGAGTAGCCTCCGTCGACACATGAGAATACACAAAGGAGTGAAACCCTACGTGTGTCAGCTTTGTGGGAAGGCCTTCACCCAGTGCAATCAGTTGAAAACACATGTAAGGACTCACACAGGTAAGCTGCTGGCCTTGTCTTCATGGGCTGTGAAGACCTGGAGTCACAGCCTCTGAATACAGGACTGAAAAGACCTGAAATGCTGGTACGCCTATAGGGCTAGTACCTGTATCCTGGTAGCATTAAATGTTTCAGCTTTTTTCAGTTCAGCATCATACTTTCTACTTTCAATAGCAAGAGAGGACTTTGTTAGTGTGAGCATCTTGATTTTTGGGAAGACTCAGAAAAGCTGCTGCCCTTTAACTCTGGGGTGCCAAAAGCTATTGCCAGTAGAAAATTCGTTGTACTTGGTACTAGAATTTTTGTTACTTTTTGTAAAACTTCCAAGTCCTAATATCCAAATCCCCCAGAAGTGGGGAAGAAAATGTGATCGTATGACAAGTTGGTAACTTCATTAGGGTCTTCCAAAAAAGCTGTGAGGGTGGCTGGATTCCTTACAGCCTTTGGAATTTTGTGTAGTAAAATGTGCAGCTAAAGTGTGTCATGGTGTTGTGATCTCTGCAGTCAATAATGTTAGCAGAAGTTTGTGTTGTATCAAGGGCTCCTGGACAAAGCATCAAAAAGAAATCACATTTGAATACTTACATGTTAAGGCAACATCTGACTGAAGAAGATAACGAAGAACAAATACCTAGAGCCTGGGAATATGTTGGGGAGAAGTGCTGTGCTTGTCTTTCTGTGTGTTCTTCCCTAGAGATGAAGGGCAGTGCTGGGTTAGTTCTTTCCTCTGTCTGATCTGGTGTAGCTGCTGTTCTGCTCTTGCTTTTGATGTCCAGTGAGCAGCAGAGGGACCTGGCTTACTTAGTTTTCTTCCTTTGGTGGCTGGCATTCAGAATTCTTAAGTAACAGTGAATCAGATAAAAAAATGTTTACTTTTGCTCTTTTTCTTCTTCGGAAAACTCAGCAGGGGCCAGCAGTGGAGCTCTTTCCAGGAAGCTGTGAAGATGTAGAGAAATGAAGTAGGAGGTGTTTGAGGTGCAGCTGCAAGAACACCTTGCTCTCGCTGTAAGCCAGGGGGACAATTTCAGATACAGTCAGCTGCTGACTAGCCAAAGATCCTGTGCGATGAGACTAGTGATGACTAAGAACATGAACAGTCAGAGGAGTACCTGTAGCGTTCTACAGCTGATGCTGACATTAGTGACCACCAGGCTGTAGGCTGAAGACTTGTTTCTGCTTGACAGGCAAGAAGCAGATGATTACCTTGAGTATTGCAAATCATGACAAGACATAGCCTCATAAAGTCTGAACATGTGGTAATAGCATTCTTAAACTCATTGTAAAACGGTGCTATTTAAAATACTGTTAACTCTTTTTCCTCCTCAAAAAGCAGTCTGTTACCTGCTGAACTCCTGGCACATTCCACTTCAGTGGACTGATTACAGGATGTTCCAAGATGTTACCTGTAAGAAGCATTAGGACAGACACCTGAGCTAGTCAGGAATTGACTGGAAAGCTTCCTTATGTAAGTGCAGAGAGCACAAAGGTTCTATTTTCCACTAGGGGAGAAGCCATACAAGTGTGAACTCTGTGACAAAGGCTTTGCTCAGAAGTGCCAGTTGGTGTTCCACAGTCGGATGCACCATGGAGAGGAGAAACCATACAAGTGTGATGTCTGCAACCTGCAGTTTGCAACATCAAGCAATCTGAAGATCCATGCCAGGTAGGCAAAAGTGAGATCCAGCAAATGCTTAGCCATGTGCTTAAATATGCAGAATCATTTACTCCATGGGAGAAGAGTTACATGTGCACAGAATTTGGACATTTCTACATTTTTCCTCGTGGGTCTTCCCCCATGCTGCACAGCAGGATAAGTACATCTGTGCACTTGCACGTTAGGGAAATGATTTGTGATGTATGAAATTTATGTCTGATGCACTGATGTCCTTATGGCAGTGATGTGGAGGACTTTGGTTTTGTTTTGAACTGCTTGTAGCACCAAAGAGGAGAAACTTCCTTGATGGGAGTAAGACAGACAAGTTCTCACTGTTCACTATCTTGTTTGCATTTATTTTGGCAGAAGCAGGAATTATCTGCCCTCATTGGGAATCATCATTTTGTCTTTCAGCACTCTGCAGTGAAGAACATGCTGAGTTCTCGTGGTGCTTGTTGCATGTGCAGGGCCTGTCATTCAATTGCTGTGGGAATCACAGATATGCTGATTCCCAGGGGGAGTTTCACTCTGTGATAAACTGTTAACTCAGAGCCAAACTCACAGAGCATCAGTACAAGGAACTTGGGAATAAAGTACTAATTGAGGAAAATTCCTTAAGCATGGGTGCTGCTTCCCTTCCTGCCAGGAGGTGCCTCACTGATGCCTGTGTTGGTTGGCAGGAAGCACAGCGGGGAGAAACCCTACGTGTGTGACCGCTGTGGGCAGCGCTTTGCCCAGGCCAGCACCCTCACCTACCACGTGCGCCGCCACACCGGGGAGAAGCCCTACGTGTGTGACAGCTGTGGAAAGGCCTTTGCTGTCTCCAGCTCTCTCATCACCCATTCCCGAAAACATACAGGTGAGGGGGGACAGAGCCCTACAGCTCCTGGCACAGGAGGACTTGCTCTGCAGGGGCTTGGAGATCATAGAATCATGGAATGNATGGGTGATGGCCCAAAAACTCTAGATGTGGACTTGTCATTCAGCTCCTTTCTTGTGTCTTTTCCCTTTGACTCCAGTTCAGGGAGCTCTTTCTCCCATTGGACATTACCTCTGTTTCACTTTGATTTGTTCTTTATGTGTTTTCTGGTTTATACACTGAAATAACAAACTCCTTGTGTTTCCTTTAGGAGAGAAGCCATATATCTGTGGCATTTGTGAGAAGAGTTTTATTTCCTCTGGAGAGCTCAATAAACATTTTCGGTCCCATACAGGTCAGTTTCCAGACAGGCTGCTTCCTGCACTATAAATAATGCTCTACCTTCACCCTTTTGCCTTTAAACCACACCGTGTTGTGCTGTGCTTGAAAGTAGCAGAGTTCCTTAATTTATGTATTTCTGTGTTAATGTAATTTAAAGGAAATATCTGTTAATTTATTTTTAATTGCCTTTTTCAGATTCATATCTGTTTGACAGTGTAGATGTTGATGTGTGGTCATGGCTTCTAATCTTTGGACTTTTTTTGCTTTGTTTTAATCTATTATTCTGGAAACAAATTTCCTCTGAAGACAGACAAAGAACAGAGTTAAAAAATTGTCTTTTAAAACCCAACATTGGAATCCATTCCGTATGTCTCTAACTGTGTTTTTGTTCTCTTTCAAGATTGCTCTAACTGCTAAACCAATTTTTTTTCAGGTGAAAGACCATTTATCTGTGAAATGTGTGGAAATTCTTACACAGATATAAAAAATCTTAAGAAGCACAAAACAAAAGTTCACACAGGTGAGTTTCTTGAGCAAAGAAAAAAAAACTATAAATATTTATCAGCAGGGTTTTGATTGATTGTTGGGGTTTGGTTTTGGCTTTTTTTTTTGCTCATTAAAAAATAATGTATTTTTGGATAATTACTCTCATGAGAGCCAAAAACATCCACTTCAGAGGTACCCAACCCTTTTAAAGCATAAAGTAGATGTTTTAAAGTAGATTCAAGACAAGTTTCCAATCACTTGCCTTGCTATAGCAAACAGGTGTTGAGCAATATAGAAGTGGATTGCTGCTGGCAGAAATTTCTGTAAGTGAATATTTACATTTTGTCCTAGAAGGCACAGTCTGAATCTGACCATGTCAAAGGAGGGTAATAACTGAGGTAAACAAGGCATATTGGATACCAGAATTATTTGACATCTTGAAGGCACAGATATTTTTAATTTAACAGTGAAAGATTTTTATTTTTATCTGTGCAGTCAATGTTAATCCAAGTCTGAGCTAGCTTAGGAAGCACACAAAAGGTTCCCAGCTGTGATACTGATCTACAAGGACATTATCTATCGAACATTATCAATTCTTATTCTGGATACTAGATTTTGATGAGGAGGAAATGTGACATCTGTTGCTTACCTGTGGTGTGGAGAACAGAGGTGTTCAGCCTCTTCCACATTGGCTCCATACACCTTGTTGTCTGTCCATCCTTAAGTCTGTTAACTGTAATCGCTTTGCCTCTGTCATAGGGAGAAAGGAACAAAGTCTGTCTGTGTACATCTGGGTTGGGAGGGAGAGGTTATGAAGATGAGAGTCACAAGCAGAGGCAGTTTTGAATGTCAGAAGTTTGAGAAGCCCCATTTAGGAAGGCCATAGTGCAGCAGGAAGGTGGTGGAAGCAAGGATGAGGTGAGAACAGCAGCAGCAGCAGGAAGGCTGGGCAGAGCCTGGGGGTGTGAACTGAGAGAGCTGCCAAGGAAGGACAGTTCTCAAGGAGAAACAGAAGGCAGCTGGGAGTGCTTCAGCACTGAAACAATAGGCTTTGGAACACACTGATAGAGGAGGGGTCACATACCTGATATGGCTTCATCAGAAAGGTGTCCAAGAGCAGTGGCAAGCTCCATTCCAACAGGAAGGCAGTGAGGACTCCATTAGTGGACAGTGACTTAAAGTAGGAATGGAAAATCATTTCTCATCTGACTGGAGAAAAACTGTGATGAGCCTGGCTGGAGTTAACAAATGCTTTCTTCTGGAAAAGTTTATGGATAAATGATGTATTGTACTTTGCTGTCCTAGTTAAAGAGAATGTTTGGATGTGGCTCTGGGGTTTGGATTTTCTTGGGCGGAAAATCACAAAGAAACCTTCATAATTAAATGCTTCCCAAAGCTCCTTTGTTTACTCAGATGTTAAGGTTTTGTTATCTTCCATACCCTGCCAAGTGGAGATCAAGTCAGAATGCATCATCCATCTTGTTTGTGGTGCTGCAAGCATCAGAGGATGTCATTGCAGTTCTTGCCCTGTATTCACAGCTCCTAGCACATTGAAGCCACAGTTGCCCTGGCAGCCTTTGACACACAAAGTGTTTATCTTGACAGTCCCTTCAAAGGGAATGTGCAGAATTTGCACAGCAGCTTTTGAACATTTCCTTCTTGCTTTTTTTTTTTTTTCTCTTTTTTTTTTTTTTTACCTCCCAGGATCTGAGACTCCTCCTGATTCTACTGCACTTGATAATTCTTTCAATGAACAAGAGTCCATCCAGAGTCAGAAGAGTCCTTTATCAGAGTCCATAGATGTGAAACCCTCTGAGATGTCTTTAGCACTTCCACTTCCCATTGGGACTGAAGACCATCAGATGCTGCTTCCTGTGACAGGCAGTCAGTCTCCTTCATCAGAAACATTGCTAAGGTCTGCTGTGACTGGATACTCAGAACCTCAGTTTATTTTCTTGCAGCAGTTGTACTGACAGTGCAGAGCTCTCGGCAGTGAACCTGCACACATTGGGTAAGATGAAAACAGGTTGAAGCAAGCAGTCACCATTTTTGAATTGGACTTGTTCTTTTTGTTCCTCTGTGTGAAGACACTTGTCAGGCATTTCCATTGTGCAGTGCTGTCTTTCAGGCTTTGTTGAGTTGTCCTAATCTACAATCAAATTTCTACTTGCAATTAACACTGGTTTCCAGGAGACAATTCCTTTTCAGCATCACTTGCCTTAAGAATTCTTTGTTCAATCTGTTGATGTTTTTGGAGATCTCCTTGCATGTTCCTGCTGGTCTGACATGTCAGAATGTCACTTGAGAACAGATATTTGAAGCCATATTTGATAATTAATAGCATTAACCCAGAGGTCTAAGGGGAAAATCAGAAGTTGAATGTAGTAACCAGTTTGTACTCCTGCATTCCAGGGTGGTAGAATGGTGGATGGAAGGTAGGCCAGTGCTCTGGTGAGGTGCTTTCTAACAATTACTGCTGTCTGCCAGAGCAGCTGCCTTCAGCTGAAGTCTGACCACAGGGAAAGAAAGTTTTGTGCATATTTTTTTCTGTAGTGTGGGAAGTCAGAGGGTTCTAATGGCATAGATACCACTGGGTATTCTTTCCAGCAGGGCACTCTCTCTTTTTTTTTTTTTTTTTTAAGTGAATCCATCATTGTTGTATCTCACCCAGATTTCTTTTTCACATCCCTAAAATGCCCTGGTTTTGGCACAAACAGCAACATTTGCACCAAGGACAGCTGGAAGATGTATGGGATAGATGAGATGAAAAGATGCATTGATTTAGTTGAGGCATGAATCATGGCTTCAGAGTCGTTTTGTTTTACAGTAGTGCTGCTTCTTGTGCTAGACAATAGGTACAAAAGAGGAAATAAATCCTGCCTCTCACTGTGAAAACAAGAAGTGAACACTGCACGAGTGGGCATTATGGAAGAATACAACAGAGCCAGACCTATACTTTTCCAGGCAAGGGTTTGTCAGAGTAGAGCTGATTGGTTTTCACTAAGTATTTGTGTATTGCTTTACCTCTCACTTCACTTGTCCATAGTAGCTGCACAAACTGGTATCTAGCAAGACACCTATCCAGGTGTGGTCATTACTAACCATGTATGTTTTGAAAAAGCAACGCTTTCAGTGTCTTGGTAGGGTCCTTAGTTAAAACAGGTGACAATAGGAGTACTCTTCTACTCCACTTTGCCAGTTTGTGCCATTAATGTAATGTAAGCATTATTTAAGTAATCATCCAGCAGTTCTAATACTGCACCAACAATGCATTTAAAGGGATGGTTTGTTGGTTATTACTTGGTGCTAGCATTTTATTTCCACCGATGCCTTGTGTCCAGTCACTGCTAAATAGAAGAGCACAGGCAATACCTCTTAACTGATTTTGTTCTACATGGAGTAATAATTGATCTGCACCTTAATTAAACAGACTTGTGAAAAATTTCTTGGAGGACTTCATTTAAATACTCTGCAAATGATCCCTTGACTCCAGAGCATGACTGTAGATTTTTTTTTTTTCTCTTCCTACCTTTGCAGTTGTAAAGTAACAGACCTTGTGCTTCTTTGTGTCGATCATCTTAGTGTGTGGCATCTGTAAAACTCTGTTTCTTGATCATATTTTATGCAGTAATACATAGCAGATTTGCTGAAAAAGTCCAGCACAGACAGCAAGAAGTATGACTGTGTTCACCAGGAACTTAACATAGGCATCTCTAACTCTGTCCAGGGGAGTGAATTTTTGCCATTCCTGCCTCACTTTTACTTTCTTTGCTTATCTGTACTACAGCATTTATGAACAGCTGATGGCCTTCATCACACTGCCAAAGGACAATGGATGAAGTTCTCTGATACTTTCTGTTTGGTATTTCCCCTTTTCCTCCCTCTTTTTTTTTTTTTTTTTTAGCTGCTGTTGATGTAGCATCTGAAGGATTTCTTGGCCTTGCTGTTTGAAGAACCACAAAGATCAGGATCTTG
>WBNM01007933.1:32435-69262 GCA_013399055.1 Ramphastos sulfuratus
GTTAGGAGGAAGTTGTTTGCAGTGAGGGTGGTGAGACACTGGCACAGGTTGCCCAGGGAGGTTGTGGCTGCTCCCTCCCTGGAGGTGTTCAAGGCCAGGTTGGACGAGGCCTTGAGTGACCTGTACTAGTGGGAGGTGTCCCTGCCTATGGCAGGGGGTTGGAACTAGATGATCCTTGAGGTCCCTTCCAACCTTACCATTCTATCATTCTATGATTCTATGAATTTGGGCAATGAGTTTAGTCTGAACTTCATATGCAGGACAAAGGAAGGAAAGATACATGGAAAAAAATAATACCTTGATCTGAATCTTGGTCTTGTCTGGCAAGAATTCATCAGTGTCTCCGTACTGAGAGTCTTCAGGCTGTCAGAGCATAGCCTGCAATGCTCCAGAGCAGTGACACCTAGAAAAATGCCTGTGTTGGTAATGCAGCCTCATCTAATTATTTAGAAGCATTGGAATTTTCATAACATGCAGATTGTTCTTGAACAATAATGTTCAGCATATCCTCAACTTTTGTTCTCCTTGCTCTGTTCTTCCTGTTTAACAGCAGTTAAAATACAAGGTCCTCTCCAGGGTTTGCACAGCATGCTGTATGGACTTTGTGCTTAACAAGATGACTGCGGGATCAGGTGGCCCTGCACTGGTGTGTGCAACAAACATACGTGCTCTGTGCACTTACAGCTAAGCCCTCTTATAAGCCCAAGTGCTGTTTGAAGCAGCACAGCCTGGCTGTTTCATGTTTGGCAGTAGGTGGAATGAAAGCCCCAACCAAACAAGAAAACTCCTTCATGTACAACAGCTTTTAGAACCACCCTGGTCATTTCAGCCTGGTAAGGGGTATTCATACATCTCCCTGTCAACTACTGTGAGAGTACAGAGTCAGAGCATCAGCACTTAACATCACTGCTTCTTAGGTATTACTGTTGGAATTTATCTTTTTCTCCTCATATTTTGATCTTGTAGGTCTTTTGCCTGTGCACACATACATTTAGGGGCTATTCTGTTACTTTCTACTAATATAAATATTATGAACATAAACATATTAACAGGCACATTTAGACATGTAGAAGATTGTTCAAAGGCTTTCTACTGCTGCAGACTTCTGCTGCCCAGGCTGGTTTTATTTAGGGGCATAAATCTAGTCGCTTCTATAGGCATGAACAGAGTGGGTGGAAAAAGGAAACAAGCTGAGGGATTCCCAAACTTCTACAAAGTCTGCATCCAAACCATTAAACAATGTTTACCTACCATGACATGCTTATATTATCTGATTTCTGTGCAGGAGTTGCCACATAGCTATAATAAAAGAAAGCTTTTTAAACAGTGTTTGAGAGACAAGAAGAAATAATGACACCCAAGTTTGGTGGTGTTCTTCATTTGTAGTATATGCTACAAGTTAATGGAATTCTATTTCTATCCTAGCAAACCAGATTCACTAGTTTTAAAATTCCAACATGATAGTAGTTTAATGCTTAAGTTCATTTAAGTTGGTTTAAAAAAAAAAAAGACCCTCTTAGAAGAGGGTTGCTATGTAAAAGGAGAGTGTACAGAGCACAGTAGCAACAAATGGATTTACCCAAACCTCTCAGCTTCAGCAGGAACCTCATTCTGTAGGGCATCTGGTTTGCTGTCAAGCAAAGCTGCTGCCCAGCAGCAGTCCTGAGTGTAAGGTTTTGTCAGTTTGATCTGCCTGGCTGAGACCCAGCAACGTCACCTGTGTGCTCTCCCTGCCTCACAAACACCCAGCTGCAGAGGCCACAAGCCAGGAAGAGCGCTGGCAGCATTTCCTCTGTGGCAGCCCTGTGGAAGAGGATCCCGTGGTCATGATACTCCATCCACAGGCTCTGCAGCTTCTCTGATCCAGCCCCAGTATCTTTGGTAAATGATAAAAATCCTGATCTGAGAAAGTTTCTCAGATGGAGTGGAGCAGTTCAGCAGTTGAGGGTTCGGCTCTTGCATCTGCACTGCTGCAGTCCAAACAATTCACGTGCCTCTGGCCAGTGACTGTTTTACTCCCCTCTACTGCTAATACCACCTAGTTTGTGTCATTGCACCATGCTGTGCTGCTGAAGATGTTTTCATCTGGGAACCCTGTAACTACAGCTACTTCATAGATTCATAGAATGGGTTGGTTTGGAAGGGACCTTAGAGATCATTCAGTTCCAACCCCACTTCCATGGGTGGGGACACCTTCCACTAGACCAGATTGCTCAAGGCCTCATCCAGCCTGGCTTTGAACACCTCTAGGGAGGGGTCACTGACAACCTCCCTGTTTGTAGTAAGGCAAAGGAGACTGTGTGCAATAGAAATGACAGCAGCAAAATTAATCCGTTTTCACATTTAATAGGCTCTTAGACTAGACATTATTCACCAACAAGTTTTAAGGTCATCTGTTTGGTATTTTAATTTCTTATGCCATTTTAAATAATTCCTTCTAGACTAAAGGCCCTGAAGAAATAGCACACAGCAAGTTGGATTCTGATAGTACTTTACTCAAAACCAAGTAGGGAAAGGTGAGGCACGCAGAGTGCATCAAGCTATTACCTCACTCACAGGTACTCTGTGACAGCCACAACTGCCAGACTGGCATTAGCATCTTTGTTTGTCTCCTCCCCAGAGCTTGGTGTCCAGTAGTAATGTTTCTGAAGGCCATGGGAGAGCTCTGCAAGATGAACTTGCCCATCCACTTCATACGGGTCCACGTCTGTGCAATCAGGTTTCAGGCGACCTGTCTGAATTAATTCTGAAAATGCCTGAAATTGATTAAAGCAAGAATATGACACAGAATGATCCACTTGGGCTGTGGTGAAAGCTTTAGAAGACAGCAGACAGTAGGAGAGCACTTGATCAGTTCAGTAAACAAACCAAATTAGAACAAATCCACCCCAACCCTCTTAGAGGAGTTCAAACACTTACCATGCAGGTGGCTTCATCAAATTTGTTCCCCCAGATGTAAATATAGGAAAGCTCCATGTTTGTTTTCATTGCATCTGAAAGAGCCACCAGTCCTTTGCCACACAGACCATTGCTTACCACTGACAACCTAATGAACAGGGAAAAGAATTGTGCAAATGGGTGCCACAGAATTCCCATCTGCTAGTTTAAGAGTTTAACTATGATTTATTTTTATTTTAGATTTTATCCTTAGACATATTGATACATTTGTTATTGATAATATTTATTTGTGTCAAGGCCAGTCCTACTGTAAAATCTGTTTCAGGTTGCTAAAAGCAGTAGGCACCTTGGACTTTTGCAATTTCCCAAGGCATTTCCATGACTCCTGCAGCCAGGTTGTTCACTATTCAGCTTTTCAGTGTCAGTACTGCGTGGTGGCCAGGTCTCATCTCTAGTCTGCTTTGAAGCCCAAGCCTTGGCATTTATCCCAGCAAAGCTTTGATCTTTGTGGAGTGGCAGTTATTTTTATATTAGAGAACCTGGAAGGCTTTCAGAGGGACCTACCAGCCACCACCTCCTCAGTCTGCTACTTAAAACCAATGGCTTCAGGTAACACCTTTGATCAGCTTTTACATCCTGCCGGCAGGGTTTAACGCAGGCTACAAAACCACCCTGATGGAGAGATTACAGCTCTTTTGGGCTCACCCGGAAGCTAACTTCAACAGAGGATTTTCTTAAGTGTTGAAGATCAGAATCAACAAATATAGTGCCTTATCCCTGCATGGAATCTGATTATCTTAAAATTCTGAAGACCTAGAGCTCTTGTTTGGTTTGGTCTGTGTCACAGACCTTTTTTGCCTTCCCCCCACATTTAAAAGCTGTGAATCGTGTCTAAGATGAAGCATTACACAACTCACCCCAAAACCCCTGAAACAGAAGACCAAGTGTGTGCCAGGCCACACAGCAATGGATACAAGATGAGAAGAGGCAGTATAAGGAAAAGGGGATATGAATGAGTTATGAATAGGCCTGGCAGCATGGGAAGGTGAACAGGAGGTGTTAGCGCACAGCCTGAATGTCTTGGCCTGGTCTTGACTCCCTTAACTCATGTGAAGCTACAGAGCACTTCACTGAGATACCAGACACAGGCCTCCTATGCTGTCTGAAACATATAGTAGGTCTTCAGCTGCAGGGCTCTGAGAGGACCTGTGGCTCACCTCCAGCACCTAGGAAGCATCACAGGCCTTGGACCATCTTACATGGCAGGAAGCACCTGTGCTTAGCAATGAAATCCCACCCAATCTGTTGCTCACAGGTTCTTTTTTCCCCTGACAAGGAAGAATTGACCAAAAAGGTTGGAACTTTGTGACTTTTCTGTTTCGATTATCACCAAAGCACACAGCACTGATGTCAGATCAGCCACTGCAAAAATCTGAGTTTCTAATGCTCATTACACCTGCAATCTCTGAGGGAGTTGTGTAAAAACTAACCTAACCTAGGCTGCATCAAGAGGAGTGTGACCAGCAGGTCAAGACAGGTGATTCTGCCCCTTTACTCTACTCTTGTGAGACTGAATCCAGTTCTGGTGTCCCCATCATAAAAAGGTCACAGAGCTGTTGGACCTATTCCAGAGGAGGGTCACAAGGATGATCCAAGGGCTAGAACACCTCTGCTATGAGGATAGGCTGAGGGAGGTGGGGTCATTCAGCCTAGAGAAGAGAAGACTCTTGGGGTACCTTCTAGCTGCCTTCCAATACCTGAAGAGATCCTACAGGAAGGTTGGAGAGGGACTTTCATCAGGGTGTCTAGCAACAGGACAAGGGGGAATGGTTTGAAGCTGAGGAAGAGTAAGTTTACACTGGATCTTAGGAAGTTCTTCAGTACAAGGGTGGTGAGACTCTGGAATAGGCTGCCCAGGGAAGTTGTAGAGGCCTTCTCCCTGGGGATGTTCAAGGCCAGGTTGGATGAGGCCTTGAGCAGACAAGTCTAGTTGAGAGGTGTCCCTGCCCATGATGAGGAGGTTGGAGTAGATAATCTCTAAGGCCTCTTTCAACCCAAGCCATTCTATGATACTAACGCCCGAAGGGTCCTGTTGTACAAAGCCAAGGCTTCACTCAGGTAGATGGCTCCATCATCTTCTATTCTGTTTGCATGAAGGTCTAAGATTTCCAGGCTTTGGTTCCGTTTTAGTAGTTCTCCCAAAAACTTGACACCGTCGCGGCTTATTTTATTACTGCAAGAGAGGTGCACACACATTTTTTTTAAGGGCTAAGGAAATGAGTTTCTAATGTTAGTCAGGGTTGTGTCAGAGGGCTGGAGCAGCTCTCCTATGAGGACAGGCTGAGAGAGTTGGGGCTCTGCAGCCTGCAGAAGAGAAGGCTTCGAGGAGACCTTAGAGTAGCCTTCCAGTATCTGAAGGGGGCCTACAGGAAGGCTGGGGAGGGACTATTGACAAGGTCTTGTAATGACAGGACAAGGGCCAATGGGTTTAAACTGGCAGAGGGAAGATTTAGACTGGATGTCAGGAGGAAGTTCTTTCCAGGGAGGGTGGCGAGGCACTGGCACAGGGTGCCCAGGGAGGTTGTGGCTGCTCCCTCCCTGGAGGTGTTCAAGGCCAGATTAGACGAGGCCTTGAGTGACCTGTACTAGTGGGAGGTGTCCCCGCCTATGGCAGGGGGTTGGAACTAGATGATCCTTGAGGTCCCTTCCAATCATACCATTCTATCATTCTATGATTCTATGATTACTTACCAGCTTAACTTAACACTTACCAGCCAAGATCAAGGTATCTCAGGCTGGAGTTTTCATACAGTGCCTCACACAGTCGCTCTATGCCAAAGTTTCTCATTTCATGCTTGCACAAGTGTAGCTCCACAAGAGAAGGGTTGGTTTTCAACATCAGAGCTATATGAACTGTGGTCTCTTCCTGAAAATATAAACTGAATTATTAATAAGCTATATTTAGGATAAGACATGGTCTTCCTCCAGTAAAGCAGGTCCAGAGGAGAGCCAAGAAAGCTATCAGAGGGTTGGAACACCTCTGCTACAAAGACAGGCTGAGGGAGCTGGGACTGTTCAGCCTGGAGAAGAGAAGACTCTGGGGAGACCCAATAACGATCTTTCAGTACCTGAAGGGGGCCTACAAGAAGGATGGGAGAGACATTGTTTACAAAGCAGTGACAGGATGAGGGGCAATGGCTTCAAACTAGAGAAGAGCAGATTTAGATTGAATGTTAGGAACAAGTTCTTTACCGTGAGGGTAGCAGAATACTGGAACAGGTTGCTGGGGACATGGTTGGGGTCCCATCCCTGGATGTATTAAAGGTGAGGCTTGACAGGGCTCTGGGCAACCTAATCTAGTTGAGCATGTCCTTGCTGACTGCAGAGGAGGTTGGACTGGATGACCTTTGGAGGTCTGTTCCAGCCTAGACCATTCTATGGTTCTATGATTCTTAAAAGGAGATGCACAGCTAACAGTAGGGTCCTATTTCATACACTGCTGCTTTGTACTAAAAATAAACAGGAAATAACATGAAAACTCTCAAAAATTACTAAAAAGGGATTTGCTGCTTCAAAGTACTATACACAACCCTGCAAACACCAGGAGCATCAATATTAGAATCATTATGTCTACTCAGTTTGCCTCCCAGTCACTGCTCTCCAAGAACTGGATGTTTGAGTCAGTCTTCACTAACATAAAAAGCCTTTTGTCATCTATTACTTCATAAAAAGGATTAATGCTATGGGCAAAAATATGTCCTGTCACTGTAAGACAAGGTAAATTTGTTTTGAAGCTGTCATATTTAGTTAAGAAAACACCTGAGTGAATACTGAGAATCAAAAATAGAGCAACAATCCAGAGGCCTCAGGAAATTTGAGATTTGAAGGTGGGCACAATAGCAAATAGAGTCTTTCACAGATACAGACCAGGCCCTTACTGGCCTGTATTTTCAACAGCAGTAGTTTAAATTGACTTCTAAAACCAGTTTTAGGCAGATCAAGCCCTGTCTTAGTAGAAAAGAAACAACTAAAATCTCTTTAAACTGTGAAATTCATATGATCTGGCCTTCATGACAGCTTATCATTATCATGCCATCAGGAAAATGCTGTACCTTCTGCAGACACCTGGGAGCTGCTGCTGGTCTGGTAAATCCACCACCACAACCAGCTCCATAGCCAGGACTTCAGCAGGACCAGTCACCTACAGAAGCTGCAAGTGACAGCCCTGCAGCTCAGGGTGCAGTGGATATGACAAGTTGTCAGTGAGCCTTAGTCCTTCAGTCTGCAGCCCTGGCAGTGGCCCATCTATCACTGCTCAGGTAAACAGCAGCTTTTTGCTCTGCCCCTCATTTCCTGCTAAATATCATCTCTCTCAATGCACAACACTCCCCATGTGACAGCAGAAGGAATGCTTGGTTCACCAACCCTCTTAGCCCACGATTTAACAAATGGGATGTGCCAAGAATGAACTGCTTTTAAAATTAACCTTCTGGTTGAAGAGGGGCAGCTGTGACTGCACAGAACTTGGCACACAAATAGAAAAAGAGTATCTCTGTAAGGTATTCATTTCGCCTCCTAAGGAAGCCCAGAGAGCTGTAGTTCAGATGTCCATAAATACATCAGTGCTGGCTCTAGTGATGTTTCTCTCTCTGAGCTGCCACGACCATCTGCACACATACCTCTTGGCTGTATAGTAAAGGACGATTTAAGTTAATTGCTTTGAGTGATCGGTTCTGAGTCAGGGCTGTTGCTATGGCTATTAGACACTGGGTACCCTGGAAAGGAAAAGAAATTATTTAGAGGAACCTGTCCAAAGTACAGATTGAGCTACCAAATTATGATGACTTCTTAGAACTGACTGTCAACAGGTCAAAGCTATCAAATAGGCTCAGATTGGAGACATTATTATTTATGCCTCCATGTTCTCTGGCGAGATGCAAGTGCAGCAGGCAAGTGCTTGCAGACACAGTGCATTTTCTGATTAACACAAGTGTTAACTCCCTGTGGAACAGAGTGGAATTAGACTAAGAAGTACAAGTGACCAGAGATCTGGCAACTCAGAAAACAAAACCACAAGAATAATGCATCTCAGAGATCCTTGTCCATTTCATTGATCCTGTGTTTTGCTTTTCCAGATTTAAGAATTGAAATCAGCTTGTGTGTGTTCCCTGAGGTCTTTGGTAGAAGCTTAGATAACATTTATCCACTAGGTAAATTCATAGCAAATGTGAATTAATGTGGTATAGAGTAGTGCCAGTCTAGATAGAATCCAGCCCAGTTCAGATGTTTTTATTTCCTTCTCATTTGCTCACTAATTTATATTTGCATTATTTTCCAATTAGGCTGGTCTACACCCAAAGCTATTTCATTTTAGCTATTTAGCTATTTTATTTTAATTCAGTTTTCTATCAACTCCCTACCAAGCATTCAAATAAATTGCACACTGGCTATGCTTTCCTTGTTTATGTTTTCATAACAACCTTCTCAGTTTCTAAGAAATATTCCCCCTGCTAATTTAGGAGCAAATTCTGTAATGCCAAGAAACAGATTTAATAACATTTTTATCTTATGCCAGTGTTCTCTCTGCCTCCAGGTGACAGTCATAACAGCCAGCTGATAATCAAACCTATTCCACACAGCATAAACTTGATTAACTCCCGAAAAGATGAACACCCTGAACAGGAAGGCTGAGAGTGGCCTGTCTGAATTTCACTTCTAACTTGGCCAAAGCATTCTCCTGAAGGGGAAAATCCAGGACCAAATTTAATTTAAGCGTGATNCCTTACCATTCTATGAAATCTTTCCAGGCAGGAAGAAGAACCACTTCCACCTTCCAGCCCTGACACACCACGAGTCAGGCCCTGGGGCCGTGCATCAGGAGGCTCACAGCTCCAGTTGGTATCTCCTGTTGTACCCCTCAGGTTTTTAAAAGCTCTAACTGGCCAGAGTGGGAAGTGCCTGCTTAGCGCATTGACCCGTTACTACCCTTTTGACTTTCCCTGTGCACTATGTAGTAAGTCTCAGCACCCAGCTCTAGGACATGGCAAGCTACCTAAGATCAAACTGGGTTCCCTTCCACTCAATTCAACACTCTTGTGCCTGTGTCCTTTATGGATCAAGCTCTGACAGGAGTAACAGAGTTTTGGGACTGGATGACTTCCAGGCACTACAGCTCTGCACACTTTAGAAGGAAAAGAACCTCTAGGGAATAAGAAGTCAGTTCTTCAATGTGAATTACACAGGACTTAGACAATATAACAAAAATAGGAAGCAGAAACAACCCTTGCAAAATGTGAAAGCCAAGCCCCTGAATTCCCAGGGACAGAGTGGCTCTAATATATCATGTTATGACTTCACAGGTACTTTATGCAGCATGCCTTTCCAAGCAGGCATTGCAATATTATATATTGAATTACCTCCAGCTATCACAACATGTAAAATCAAGGACAACAGAGGGCATTTCCCCATCATTAAGCAGTGCAGGACCTTTGTAATAGCTTTGAAAGCCTTATGCTGATAACTTTACTGGGTTACTCACCACATCACAGTCTCCAAGATCCAGCTTCTCTAAGGTTGAATTAATTTGTAGCATTGAAGCAAAGAACATCCCACCTTTGTTTCCTATTTTGTTTCCAGTCATTCTCAAATACGAAAGAGTTTCATTCATCTAGACAAAATAATAAGAACAAAATGGCCTGAAGACCACCACTGTCCTTTTCCCTGCTGGTTGTCACACAAAGACAAAATATCCCTAAGTGATAACGCTGGTTAAGCAGCTGGCTCAGGCTCCCCTCACTGGAATCAAAACATGTGAGAGTCTGGAAGCAAAACTCATGTATTTGAAAACTTTTCTTTCTTCCAAGTTTACAAACTTCACAATCGGGAAACTAATCCAAACAGATATTTCTACCTAAATTGGCAGCTGGAATGCAAAGGATATCAAAACTGCATTAACAAGAAGACAGTTTGCTTTATTTGTCATGTTCTTAATTCACACAAACAGTCACAGCTCAGTGGAGCTGGTCACCTTCAGTAGGACAACTTGGCAGCGAGTCAAAGCAGTGTGTAAGTCTTGATAGGACTGGATACTTTGCTGGCTATATAAAGTTCTGATGAAGTGACAGAAAAGTCAGCATCTTTCCCCTCACCCTGCACAGAATTTCAATGGATATGAAGTATCTGTTCACTGTTAAAGCCTTAAATTCAATGCAGAGTAGTTTTATGTTTTTAATTCTTCAGTACCACCATAGTCACTCATTACCACAGATTAGGACTGACTGCAAAACAAGTAGTTCTGTGAGCAGCAAAACTACTGCAGCCTGATTTCATATAGCTTTTACATCTTCCATATGTCCCCAGTACCCCTTTCCTGGCTGCAGAATCTCACTAGAGGATCTTCATGGCACAACCATGGTCAGATCCTGTCACCAGCCTATTCAGCAAACCCAACCAAGGCTGCCATGGGGCTACCCAAATAGCTTTGGAGGGTTGTTTGAAAGCAGCTGTGGAGTTTTGGAGGCCTGTCAAATTTAGCTGAAATCAGTTCAGATTTCAAAGAGTGTGAAGAAGGAAGAAAGAGCTCACTTGAGTCTCATTTCACAAACACAACAGATCTTACACGCAAGCCTTGTTTCCTTGGGAAACCACATTAAAAACAACAAACGTTCCTATGCTGCTGCTGCTGCAAGGCCAAGTTTTGAAAACATGCCTCAGACATCCTGAATCAAGACAAATATTGACATCAAGGTGCAGGCAAATTTAATAAAACTTTTTCTTTTTCTAAGGAATGAACTGGTGGCATTGTAGATTCTACAGCATGTTTCACACAGGAAAAATCCAGCTGTAGGAGTTGTGGTAATTAAGTGTTAACAGCAGCGCAGCACAACTTTCTCTTGTGTGAAATCTGATTTCTGAAGCCTGCCTTGAGAAAAGAAGCAAGGCCTGTGGTACAGCAAACCACTGAATGGACTGTAGACAGTCGGCCCTTTCAGCCAGCTCTGACCTTGGCAGGACGGCCAGTACTGTTCAGCAAAAGCAAAAATGTCAGAGCAGATGCCACTGTCTGCATCTCCCAGACAAATACTCACATGGAGCGCTCTTGCTATCAGCTCTGCTCCACTTGTGCCAATATCATTAAACATCAGGTTAAGGTAGCGCAGAGTGGAGTTTCCCTGAAGGACAAAGAAAGCAGAAAGCAATGAGACTTTTTCTAGAGCATGTCTGCATTTTCCAAAGAGGAGATGCATCATACATCTGCTTACAATCTCCGTCCTTTGCTGCATTTCAGGCAGCCCCTGGTTTGGAGAAGTAGTTAAAGAGCGTAGTGTGTAGGCCCTCATGAGGTTTGCAGGATCCACCTAGAAACCTGTGTGCTCAGCGTGATTAAACAAGGCAGATGGTCATGCTCAGATGCAGATCTTCAGGCATTTTGTAAATTTAATAGCCTCCCTGAGCACAGGCAACAAGTGGAAACTCATCATTTTCTGTCTGCATTCCAGTGCTGACAATGATAAAAACGCCCTATTTAAGTTTCCTATGTACAGACTTACAAAAAGGCCAACAAAGATGTTAAAAGTACTTAAAACAGGGGCCCTGGCACACATGACACTACCATTACCTCTTTTGTTGAATGGATCTGTAAGCCTAAAAACCCCACAGTTTATTCCACAGTTGTTTCTTCAGGACACCCAAACCAAACAGCTAACAAATAAAAAACCTCCCTAGAGAATAAAATCTGAGATTCCATTGGGATGGATTTGGGTGTGAAAGTCAAAAGTAATGGAACTTTGCCATACCAATGCATTCCTGTCTCCAATACACCACGTACAAATATTACCATAGCCAAATACATTACAAATTGCTGACAGATAAACAGCACTTAGGCACCTGGAGGAACGTTGCCATGTGCTTTGCTCCAGCATCAGTCAATACATTCCACCTAAGATCCAAACCTGAAAGAGATGAAGAATTAAGAATGTGACAAATGTGTATCTACAATTAACTGATCTCTAAGCAAAAAGAAATCAAGATGAACTAAGGTTGAAATCAAGAGTGTTTATGTTTTCTCATAGTAACACAGCAATATCAAACACATGAAAAAAGCTTACCTGTGACAAACACAGAATTGTGTAAGACAGAGGCAAGAACCTGAAGATCATCATCTGTAACTCTCTGCACAGGCACTAGGTGATTATTTCCAGCTATTTTCAATGTGATCCCTTTGGTCCATCTGCTGTAACATAAAAATATAATGGGGAGAAGAAACATGATACAGAAAAAAATAATTCTTCCACCTAAGAAGCGTATCCATTCTTGCCCCCACTGATGTGTTTGCACACAGTCTGCTGCTGCCACTACCTTTGGTAGCACCATGACAGACATGATTAAAATTGTACCTCAGAACTGTCCTTTTTGATATTCTGAAGACACTGCCCAGCTGTGAGACCATGCTTAGAACACAAGCACAGAAAGCAGGAAGATGCAAGATGAGGGGAAGATAGATGGAGGCAAAGACCATCCTGGTAGTTACTTTATCTTCCTCTTTTCACTTATTCCCTTTCCTTTATTTACTCTATCCTGCCCTCAAGATCAAAACCTAAGCATTTCCCAGTGCTGTATTTTCTCAAGTTTTCTCTCTAGAGGGCAAGTAACTTTAACACCAGGAGCATCCATGAGAGGAAACCCTACCAAGCCACAAAACGAGAGAGTTTGAGTAGTTGGCAGGACTCAGAGTTCAGGGAAGCATTACCAGCTGGAAGCTAACTGGATGCAGCTGAGGCTTTTTAAACAGGAGTGAGACAAAAGGAAGTGAGTTAGGATGAGCAGACACTTGGTTTGGCTTCTTTAAGGGACATAAAGGCACCATCCTGTAGATTTTTCACTTTTTCTGATTTCACTGCTTGTAAAGCTGCCCAGAAAGGATATATAGCTGTAAGCTTCTGCCAAAATGGTGTCAAGATGAGTCAAACCAGAATTTTAGCAGTAAATGCTAAATATGATTTATGTTTAAGCCTGAAACGGGGTGAAGTTTCTTGTTTAATTCCTTGTCCTGCTATCTTGTTTAAGGCTTTCAGAAGCATCTGAAACATGCTGTTTGTTATTTCCTTACATTTTATCACTTTTATCGACTTCTTGAAGCACATGAGCAATGAAGGGGTTTTCAGGCTGGCCCAAGCTTTGGCAGGCCCACACATAGTGCTGATGAAGATCTGGATGAACTGACATCACCTGCTGGAAAACAAAGCAAAGTGTTACTGCATCATTAAGGCAGCCTAGCAACATCTCCATGGACCCAAGCAGCGTTGCGCCAGGCTCTGTACAACAGTAAAAATGGGCTTGTCTGGAAAGGGTTACAGCTCTTGCTGTGCAACACAAGAATAACAGATCGATCCAGACAGGCAGGAAAAGCCCAAGGGAAAGAATGTGGATTTGCAGACATGCTTCTGCTATGGCATCTCGTAGGATCTGAGCTAACAGAGGATTACTGTTCACAGAGGTAAGTTCTTTCTCCCTGTAAAGCAGCTCGCCTACCTGAGTGATCAGCCTGCACCCTCTCCCTGCAGCGCCTGCCCCACGGCTGAGCTCTGCTCCAAGGTTATGTTTGACCGCGGCTCCCGTTTCCAAGCAGGGCAACCTGAGCCCTCGGTGGCAGCCGGGCCCAGGGCCCTGGCAGCATGCCCCACTGTACTTCCAGCCCTGTGCTGGGCCTCTCCCCATGGCGGAGGCCTGCCTGCCTCTGTGGGGAGCAGGTTCGGGCAGCTCACCCCCAGAACCTACTCCAAGGAGCCTTTGCAAAACTTCCCCATGGTCACACGAATTAGCAGTACCTGACTCTGCTAATTTGAGGCTAATTGGAATATTTTAATCAGAAAAAAATTATATTACAGGCTGTGAAAAGAAAACAATGGTGATGTCTGCTTCACTCCTAGGCTTGCTGAGATGTATAAAAGCAAGGACACAAACATAGGTAAGACAGAGTCTCTCTCCCTGTCAGAGTCGGTGTCTGTGTTTTCTCCCTGGGCTTATGCTACTGTGTAACCCAACTAATCATTCTGCTTCTAACCCCCCTTGCAATGACAAGACAAGGNCGGGGGCAATAAGTAACTTCCAAACCATCACACTGACCCAGCCCTTTCCACCAAAGAAATCCTACTGCCTTCATCTGCCCTCGCTGGCAGGAGGGGTGGGCTGGGATCACAGTCTTCTGTCCCACAGAGTGTGGGGTTCACTCCTCATTACTGAACTTGGGGGCAATAAGAACTGAAATACCTTGTGCCACATCTGAGTTAACACTGGGAAGCTCCAGAGGGGTCCTGCTCGTCGTGATTGCTCAGTTCTTCTTTCTTGTCCTGGTGGCACCTGGAAACAGACAGTTCCTAGAAATGTGACATCTTCCCAACGCAGTTACAGCTGCAGAAAATGTAATCTCCCATCTGATGCCCTGACAGCTGCTTCCTAACCTTCAGTTACTCTAATTCCTTAAATATCAGCTGAAAGGTTTCTTCAGTCGAGATATCAGAGGCAGTCAAGTAGTTGCCCCTTCCCAGTATGAGTACAACTTGTTGATACTAAGTATCAGATTCACTGGCACCTCTGTGGTTCAGAAACTGCTGTTGCAGAAGAAAGTGCAACTTTTTCACTAGAAGATTATTCCAGTTTTCCAGTCAGCACAGCTGAAGACAGATTTCAGTCAATATTTGTAAATTCAGGCATTCAGGTCTCAAGGAGGTTGCTTTGTCCATCTCCCCTGACTTCGTAAGGTTGCTCTCCAAATCTTGGCTGTTGTGGATGCACTGGGATTCAAACCTGTGGTCCTGCTGTATGTGCTGGAGGTTTTGATCTCAACAAACACAAGCAGCTTTCTGTAGGGGTACAATTGAGACTAGAACCTGTCCCTAAATGCCTCTAACTGAGACTAGAACCTGTCCCTAAATGCCTCTAATTCTTTCAATATTTATTTAGCATAGGAAAGTCTCTGAGTACTCTTGATTTTTAATGTTTTTCTCTTCAGAAATTAAAATTAAGGAGCAGAGATGGCTGAGTCTCAGCAGAGCCAGGAAGCCAGCATGAGGGGCATTCACTGCCTTAAAGCTGACTCTGTTGATTGTGAGGATGACCATGTTGAGACTGCACAAGAAATATCAGTGAACGAAGTGCCAGATACTGCATATCTTCCTCCCACACATGTCACAGACAGGATATTTTTTATTGATTTAGCCAATAAGCAACTGCAAACTATCTCACCAGCAGTCTTGAGCCTAGAACATCTGGAAGAGCTGCACGTGGAAAGGAACCTAATCATAAGCATCCCCAGGGACATCAATCGCCTGAGGCACATGAAGGTCCTCTACTTGGATCAGAATCGCATACAGGACATATGTGAAGAACTGGGGGATCTGAAATGTCTTGAGAGCTTAGATTTGAGTAACAATCCCCTCTGCTGCAGGTCGCTGCCAGTTATCAGCAAGTTGCAGTCCCTTCGTCGGCTCAGGCTGTATAAAACAAACCTGCACGAACTCCCGGTGCAGATCTGCCAGTGCCTCCATCACATCCAACTGCTTGGCCTTTCTGACAATAATCTCAAGTGTCTGCCTAAAGAAACAGTGAACCTGACAAAACTCAAGGAAATTTACCTCCAGAAAAACAGATTGGAAAGTTTTCCCAAGGAGCTTTGTTATATTGCTAATTTAGAAATAATAGATCTGGAACAAAATCTAATCAGTGTCATCCCAGAAGAGGTAGGCTTTTTGACAAACTTAGTTAAGCTATTTTTAGCTTTTAATAACTTATCCTCCATTCCTCCTACACTGCAATATTGCCAGAAACTGGCTGTGCTGGATCTGTCTCATAATCTCCTGCACAGGCTTCCTGCAGGTTTGAAGAATCTCACTGAAATGAGAGAACTCAGATTGTCTGCTAACAGGCTGGAGAAGTTCCCACGTCAGATCTGCTGCTGGCCTTCCCTTTCCCATGTTTACCTGAGGAACACTGGTCTGAGTAAAGTACCTGAGCGCTTCACCAGGTTAACTGGTGTCAGGCTGCTAGATCTGAGTGAAAATTGCTTTGATAAGATTCCTAAAGGAATATGCACTATGAAAAATCTAGAAGAACTGGCCCTGGATGACAATCACATACAGGAGGTATTTGTTCCTTTGCTTTCTTTTTTATTTCATTGATACTTCCTTTTTGTAAAATCCAAGTTCTTCATCACAACTAGATGTAGAGCATCACCTTCTCTACAAGAGTGAGAAGGCTTGTTCCACTTCATATGCACCTTAGCATATGTTACTTGCTGTTACTGACATCTCAGTATTCAAGCAGAGAGAGAGTCAGAATCATCTAGGCTGGAAAAGACCTTTAAAATCAAGTCCAAACACTAACTTAACACTTTCAAGTTCACTGCTAAACCACATTCCCCAGCACTACATCTCCATGTCTTTTAAATGGCTTCAGGGATGGCGAGTCCACCACTTCCCTGGACAACCTTGACTACCTTTTGGTGAAGAAAATTTTCCTAATGGCCAACCTAAACCTCCCTTGGTGCAACTTGAGGTCCACCACGTCCCTGTGCAACTTTGACTACCCTCTGGTGAAGAAATTTTTCTTAATGGCCAACCTAAACTTCCCTTGGTGCAACTTGATGTCCACCACGTCCCTGGACAACCTTGACTACCCTTTGGTGAAGAAATTTTTCCTAATGGCCAACCTAGACCTCCTTTGGTGCAACTTGAGGCTGTTTCCTCCTGTCTTGTCACCTGCTACTTGAGAGAAGAGGAGGACCCCCACCTGACTCCAACCTCCTTTCAGGTAGCTGTAGAAAGAGAGGTGGTCTGCCCTCAGCCTTCTTTTCTCTAGACTAAACAACCCCAGTTCCCTCAGGCTCCTCACAAGACTTGTTACCAGCTTTGTTGCCCTTCTCTGGACTCACTAGAATAGCAAGGATGTGGAAACACTGACCTGTAAAGATGAAATAGTGAGTGGAGGGATTGTTTCAGGTTTTTTTGTGTTTTTTCCTGTGCACACTGGAAAATAAGAGCTGCATTTGCGTAGAATCAATACGTCACAAACTGAAACAGAGCAGAGGGCAGTTTAAAAATGGATGTGGGATTGTTAATGCCTTTAACACCATTACCTTTTGCTGTCCATTTGATAATGAGCAATTATGTACCCTACAGCTGTGTCATTATCAGGATAACACAATTCATGGACATACTCATTCTAGAGCTCAGAGTACGCCTTCCTTTCTATATAATGCAACACTGCTTTCTTTTCCAAGGAGATTTTCACTTGTGCAATTTTCTTCTTGAAGGTTACATTTACAGAAGGAGTAATTTATGCAAAAGAATCACTTTCAGATTTCTCTCATTTACATTGCTCTCCCCTGCACTGTGCATACAAAGGAAATGAAGAGGCAGACTAATGTTTCTGCTCAGAAATAAAATTACCCCCCTAAGAAATCTTTCCAGCAGAGCAAACAATATGGATGATTTTTTTTTTTTCCCAAAATCTCCACCATACTGTGAGGTATAATGTTACATTAATGAGCAGAACATCCTGTGTTCATCCATCAACAGTAATGCAGCCCCACAGCATTTTCTTGGAGACTTTTTCCCTGAAAACAAAACCCCAAAGATTGCTGTTTAATTGACATAATGTGTCTTTTTAATGACTGTGTCTAGATACCTGCAGAGGTGAAAGAGCTGACAAATTTGAAATGTCTTGGCCTGTCTGAAAACCAATTCAGTATCTTTCCAAAGGAAATCTTTCTCCTGGAGTCATTAGAGAGATTACACCTGGGACAAAATAAAGGAATTAAATTCACAAGTCTGCCAGAAGACATCAGCAAATTGCAGGTAGGAGCAATAGAAGGGAGAAGATCTTGGTGTGCTCGCAGCATGGTGCATCTGTAGACTTCAGTTGCTCCCATATGCAGGACTGAAGGTGTCTCCAAATCTCTTCAGACCCCACCTGGAGTCCTGTGTGCAGTTCTGGAGCCCCCAGCACAGGAAGGACATGGAAGTGTTGGAGCAAGTCCAGAGGAGGACCACCAAGGTGCTCAGAGGGCTGCAGCAGCTCTCCTATGAGGACAGGCTGAGAGAGTTGGGGCTCTGCAGCCTGGAGAAGGCTTCCAGGAGACCTTAGAGTAGCCTTCCAGGATCTGAAGGGGGCCTACAGGAGGGCTGGGGAGGGACTATTGACAAGGTCTTGGAATGACAGGATGGGGGGCAATGGGTTTGAACTGGCAGAAGGGAGATTTAGACTGGATGTTAGGAGGAAGTTCTTTCCAGTGAGGGTGGTGAGGCACTGGCACAGGTTGCCCAGGGAGGTTGTGGCTGCTCCCTCCCTGGAGGTGTTCAAGGCCGGATTGGACTAGGTCTTGAGTGACCTGTGCTAGTGGGAGGTGTCCCTGCCTATGGCAGGGAGTTGGAACTAGATGATCTTTGAGGTCCCTTCCAATCTAAACCATTCTATGATTCTATGGTGCAGCATCAGGCCAGGGCTGTCAGAACATGAATAACATCAGATCTCATTGTCTGAAAATTATGTTGTCTCTATGTTTAGTAGACATTCCAGTGGTATCTCAGTTTATAAACCTTATTCTGCATTTGCTAGTATTCTCTGTACTTTGATTCTAATTCAAGCTAAGGGGAAATCTTGTCATTATTAAAACCTATGCACACATATCTTCCAGAATCTGAAAGAACTGCATATGGAGAATAATTCTCTGGAGTATCTACCTGCAGCCATCAGCTCATTGAGCCACTTGAAAACACTGGACTGTCGCAACAACCTCCTTAAGCAGCTCCCAAACTCTTTGTGCCAGATAAAAGGTGAGAAGGAGTCTTTGTGTTTGTGGCCTTAAGGACACAAGTACCACAAAGCATACCGGAAGAAGGAGGGAAAGAAGGAGAAGAAGGAAAACAGCACATCACTGAAGGCTCATCCTGTAAGAGTTAGGGAGCCAAATAGGGTAAAAGTTAGGGACTGGAAGAGTGGGGGAAGTGCTGTACCAAGCCAAGCAGACAGGAGGGGATCATCCATCACCTACCTCAACCTTAGAGTCTGGAGAAAAGGATGTTTCCCAGAGCTCAGCTCCAAGCAGACACCCTGACATAAGAAGACACACTGTGTCAGCACCAGTGAATCCAGGGCAGTAGTGTGGAACTGGCTCTCTAGGGGTGCTCCCCAGTCCAGTCTTTCCATCTTCCCCAGTTCTCTCTCCGTGGCTAAGTTCATTAGCACTGTAGGCTGCTAATGAGCAGGACTTTTGAAAGCTGAATTTAGCCACCTGGCTGCCAGGTGAATAGCCTTTCCCAGGAGAGCTAGGTCCCATCCTTCTATATTTGGGAGCAGAAACTTCAAATTTTAATCTCTCTGGTGAGATGTTCAATGTACACATCCATTACATGCACAGACTGAACTGTTTGTGGCTCATCTGGGAACATGCAGAAATTCCCCATGTTATTCCTGGTCTTTGTGCTACAGCTGTTTGCTTTTGTGTGCTCAGGCTTGGAAAAGCTCTTCCTTCAGAACAATCAACTGTCCCAGCTGCCTGAGGATTTGGACAGTCTTCAGCAGCTGGAGCTGGTACTTTTGGATGAGAACCCCATGACAGACCCTCCAATTGAAGTGTGCTGCCAGGGGACAGCTGCCATCTGGGAATACTTACAGGAAAAACAGCGTAGAAAGGCCATGAACTTAAAGGTAGGTGTGTTAAGAAAGCCACCACAATATACACACAAAGCTGCAGTTTTCATAATAGATACTCTGCAGAACAACCTATAGAGCACTATGCAACATAAAACATCTTAAACCACCATCTTTATCAGCTGTGGCAGAGCAGTACTTCCATCACTGATCATGTTAAGGCAGGATATGAGGAGCCATCAGGAAATACAGCATTTGCTGTCATTCAAAAATGTACCAGAAGGTTGTCATTGCCCCACCAGGTCACAGTCAGCAGGCACAGAACAGCCCTTACAACTTGCAAGGGAGTTTTCCTTGGTTCCTTGCCCTCTGAAACAAGGCAAATCCTTTAGAGTCAAAGCATTACTTACTAACTGCAGGTGGCATCTTCACTCTTGTTGATCATACTTCGGATATAGAGACATTATGTGTTTTGGTTTGCTTTGCTTTGGGGTTTTTTGTTTGTCTTTTGTTTGTTTGGTTTGTTTTGTTTGAGTTGTTTGGGTTTCTCTTTCCCAAAAGAACACCAGGCTGTACCACCAGTGGGCCATGGAATTCATTTGCTCAGAACAAGAAGGGCAAGAAGGAAGGAAAGGCAAATCCTCGGTCTCTCCTTCCAAATCTAAATTATTTCTCTCTTTTCTGTAATGACTTTCATTTCTTCATGAAATACTGTGTTTCTCCCAGACTGGTTTTCTGAACTAAAAGCTGTCATTTAAAGATGTGTAGACATTTGCTACTCTACTCAAAGGGTCTGGAGTACTACAGTGTTTGTGTCCTTCCTGCTAAAAAAGTTCCTTTTAGGAAAAATAACACAGGGAGAAGGGGAAAAAACTGGTGGCTGCCAGTCTGTCTTAGCTGCAAAGAATGCAGTTTAATGCAGACACAAGGTTTGTGGAGACCAAAGTGTGCCTGTTTTTTTTACATCAGGAACATCCACCACTAGTACTGTTCCATACAACTATTTTCTTTTACCCTTTTCCTCCAGGTAACCAGATTGTTCTCTCTTCTCTTTTTCAGGTCAAAAGATTGTGGCATAGGTTGAAGGGAATTGGACCTTTCTTGACACTTTATAATGTGGTAAAAACAAAAAGGAAGAGGAACAAAGGGAAAGGATCAAAAGCCAAAAAGTGATATTCAGGCAGTAAATTGCACAAAGCTCTTTTCATTTACAGGAGGGGCAAATATGAACAAGGACAAATGAGGAGGAGACAAGCAGTATTAAAGCATTTGAATCAGTGAGTGTTGCAATGACAACACCATTTCTGAGCTTTGCTCTTGTGCTTCTCTCAACATGGACTCCAGCTGGATCAGGCAGATTCTGAAATGTTCTCATTCTGAATGCTGTTATCTCAAAGCAAAAAGGCAGCTGATTGACTGGTAATTAATTGAATCTGTAGGATCTGGTGCAATGAAGTGTTCTTTGTCCTGAATCCTGAAGTATTTTACATGCAATTCTTAGAAATGTGTTTTCCAGTCAGTGAGGTGCAGCCATACTTAGAGTGGAACACTAATTGTGGTCCCACCTGCTAGTAGTTATTTGATGAGTCTTACATTCAGAAATGAACAGAATGGAGGAGGATTCCAGGCAGTCAGAGCACAAGCAAGTGCATTACCTGCCTCACCATCTTGTCTGACAGAGCTGCAAAAAGCTCTTTTGAAAGTCTTTCTACACTTCTGCAAAACTGTTGGCTGATGTTTCAACAATCTGGAGTTACAATGTGTTGAGTGACTGCAAGCTGTCAGCTCCTTATAGCTCATCTCTGAGATAGCTTGGTGGCAGTTTGTAAAACATCTGTACAGTAGGCTTACTTGAAAGCAAGAATTCTGCAGAATGCAATATTCTGCAATGATTCTGGCTCCTGGCATGTCCTAACCCCTTTGCTGTTCAAAAGAACCATGACAAAAACTCCTGGCTATAATTCAAGCATGCCAAACTTACACGAAGCCATACACAACACTTTGCAAATAGCTGTTTGCCCCAGACATCTGATGATCTTGTCTAGTTTTCACTCTGTAATGCTCAGTTCCTCCTTAAACTCCTCCAGAGTTTTATCTGCAGCATACATCAAGCTCAGAGGACTGGGACTGGCCAATGTGCACGTTCAAAATGCATGAGTGGGCAGGAACAGAACCCTTTGTTTAGTTTAATCGGCTGCTTGGAACTGCCGTCCTGCTTTCCCTCCCCTTGTCTGAGTTGCCTCAGAGAAGTTGGTGGGATCCTGAAGCAGGTGGTGAAGGAAGGGTCACCAAGACCCAGCTCTTCTTAGAGCTCCACTTATAAGTAGTGCTCTCTGAATGCTGTGGCTGCTTCTGCATCCAGGGTATGGATCTTATTTCTGTTTGGTCCTGATTGGTACTGAAATCTCCCTAACATGCTTGTTGGCAGGAGAGAGCTGTGAATGCAGGAAAGAGGAATGGTTTGGTTTTCATTTTCCATTTCTCTGGGTAACTGGTGCTGTTTTGATTGTTTGGAGGTGTGTTATGGATTTTCTTCACCCTAAGTGGAAACAAAGAGGAACAGAGAGAAGGTTGATTGAGAGACCACTGAGGAGGAAAACACTGGAAGAGAGAGATTTCCAGGAAGACTGGCAGATAGAACATTTAATAGAAGTGATTTAATAAAAGCTTTTTACTGGCAGACTAGGTATGAGAGAATCATCAGAGGACAAAGAATGAAGACAGGAATCATTAACAGCAAGTGGAGAGCTTGCTAGCAGTGCAAGGAGCTGAGAATGAGGAACACAACTATAATACAGCGAGAAACCCCAACACTGAGGTCCGGTTCAGTCAGTAAGATTACAACAGACACTGGACATAGAACATGGGGCAGCTGCTTTACTAAGCACAGAGAGAGGTTCAAATGGGAAAGCAGTGATTCAGAGAGATTCTACCAGAACAGACAAAATTATCAATTTCCCAGTTGGACCGAAGGCAGATTGCATTGAGGAAAGTCATAGGAAGGCAAGTGAGGAAGAGAAGAGGTTGATGTGCCATTGTTGAAGATAATGGTACTTCCCCAGTAGAATAATTCTGACTTGAGTCACTCCTTGAAACTGTTTCATTAGCCCTGCACAGAACAGAGGGTCTTTGCTTCATTTCAGAGGTTGAAGATCTCACACTGCAATTCCCTGCTGTCTTTGACCAAGATACTCCAGCTCATCTCACATTTCTCAGAGCTGGGGGAGCCAAGTGCACTTTTTCAAGTGGAACTGAAACCAGAACAAGGAAGTCCATGAAGATCCTCACATGAAATCATGGATTAATGATCAAGAGATATCAGCAGAACATGGTCAGCTTCTGGTTGTAACCCTGACCAGCAAGAAGTTGATGTTGGAAGGATCAGCTAGACTGAAAGTTGAATATTGGTCTGCATTTACATGAGAGAGCTTGCTGAGCAGGGTCCTAGCAAGTTAGGAAATTGCCACTGTGTGATCCTGGTGTGCCTTTTCTCCAGAGATTGCTGCAGCATGTAGATATCCTCAGAGCTAATTGAGCAGTACTTTATCCCTCAAGCTGCCTCAGGATTTCTCTAAGACTCCTCACTCAGTGGGCAGAACTAATATCTTTACTTCTTAAAATACCTTACCAATGAATAATCCCACTGCAGTCTTTGAGCTCACATGTGGGTTAACATGCTCCATAACACAGCTATGCCAGAATTTGGCTCTGTGTAAGCAAACACAACCAAATGTCAAATAAAACATTATCAAACGAGCAAAAGGAGGAGCCACTCACATGTCCCAGGCTGGTGCTTTTTCTGACAAGTCTTGGGAACAGAACAGCAGCTGTGCTCCTAGCTAGAAGCTTCCCTATGACTCTGAATAATAAACTTTGCTTATTTCATTCATCTTTAGTGTCAGGATAAGAATACTGTCTATGGCACAAGGTATTGTGAAGGTTAATGGATTAATCTTGCAAGCAAGGAAGCATGAAGGCACTGCAGAGACTCACACTGGCTTTCATATCTTCCCAGACTCTTAGATATGAAAGTTTTGTGTTGTGTATCATAAAAAGGTCTAGGTAAGGCTGAAACAGCTCAGGATGAGAAGGTGCATCCCTGAAGTATCCTGCTTTGTATAGCATTATCCAGAACATTTATAGATTGCTTTGTATCCCAAATCCTTGCTAAGGTAGCAGGACGTATCTCAGATTTAACCTACCACAGCATTCCCCTTGCCCCTGAGACATGAAAAGACATCACTCAACTTTCTCACCTTGATTTTATGATGATTCTTTACACAGGACTCATCTACACTAGGAGATGGCATCAAGAGCCAGAGCAGAGGCAGAACAGCTCCTTCTGTATTCTCCATACTGAGCTAATATATAATCCTGAGCTGTTGGCATGCTTTCCAAATCTCATAATTAGGTGACAAAGAGGCAAAGGTTTTGGGGATGAAGAAACTAAAATTTAAAGCAGAAGTTACAAGTATTTTCACATTAGAGACATTACCCATATACACGTGAGGCCATATTCACACTGCCCACCCCCCTGCATCAGCACACACCCCAGCCACTTCCTCCCCACACGAGGCAAACCTGAGTGTGTCCATCTGAAATCACCACTGCTCTTTTGACAGCTGTCACTGCAGTATTCACAACAGGATGACTAAGTGTGTGTAGTACTGTGGACATGGCTCAGAGAACCTGAAAGAATATGCCAGTCAGTGGAATGATCCATGCATGCAGAAGGTTAACTAACTACACTTTTCTGTAATTGTGGAACAACTTCAAGAGCTCTCCTGAGGCAAGAGTTCTGAAAACTGGGAAGTCTTCTCTGTTAGAGACACATTAATGCTGGATTCACATGCTGCTTGTGAACGACCTTTCAGGAACCTTCAAGCTCCATCAGCAGTCAAAACGAATGTTTCTTTTGTTGTCTTGATTAAAGCTCTCCAGTTGTTTCCGCTGTGACTCTGAAAGGAGCCATCTTTGCATCCCTAGCTCTGCCAAGGCAGGCAGCTGTGGCAGGGCTGCTAGCAGCTCACTGAACCATGTCCCGCAGTCACGGCAGGATGACGGACGAAGGCTGACATCCAGCTCTGAGAGTTCTTTGAACGCTGCTAAGCCTTGACAGAAAAGGAGCCACCCTTCATCAGAGATGTTGTTGTTATAGCTCACATCCAGCTCCCGTAATCTGCCTAGATAGCTGTCCTGCGCCAGGAACGCTGCAAGAAATGACAGACACAAAGACAGCTAACACATCCTGGCAATGGCTTGAAAAGCTTGTAAGGAAGGAGCAACGTTTTAACACATTATCATTTAAGGTTCTTTTCAGCGGTCAAACAGCAAGATTCAGCTCCTCAGCAAAATAAAATAATTTTGCTGTTGATCTCAGAATTACTCTTTTATCACAGCTGAAGGACTGTGTAGGATTTAGAATGCAGGTGATTTGAAAGGAACAGAAGCAACGAGTTAAAATGGCATGGCAAGCCCGGAAGACTGTGAATCAATTGTATCAAGTGCAAATTAAAATAGGCAGACAGGCTCTAGAGGAAGATTTAGAAAGTAAGCAAAACTAGATGAGGTTGCATGATTACAACAGCTACCTCTCACTGTGGGAGAGTAAGGGACATAACATGCCCTAAAGCAAACAGAAATGCTTAAGGTAGGATTGGCAAAGCAGACACCCATCGAGGGTGATGTTTGCGAACTCTAAAATATTCAGGCTTCATCTCAGCAGCCTTCAGATTACAGAGCTTTAATAGCTGTCAGGCAGCCACTGCCAGTCTCAGGCAAATCCCACCAGTCAGGCCCACAGAATCACAAAGACAATCATAAAATAAACAGATTTTTAAAAGGATCCTGGGATTTATTCCTTCATCAGGTTCCCACTTTCCAGTATTTCTGAGCAGCTGCTAAGTGGTGGGAGAAAAGATTTCTGTTTTAATTCTCCCACAACAGCCTGACCCCAGAGGCACACCTAGTGGACTGAGAGCTGGCAGTGCCTGTGTTACTGACTGTCACCACCTACATTTTCTATAAATTACTCAACCCCAAAACAGCAACTGAGCAAAATAAAATTCTTCAGAGGCACTGAAAATAAAATACAATAACAAAAGAAAAATAAAATTTAAAAAATAANAAATTAAAATTAAATCAGGCATAAGCCCTGCATTTTTTAAGTGGTGCCTTTTTGTACTGACAGATAAAACAGCTAAAAGATTCTTTGCACTTTGTCTTTTCTTTCAGCTTTTGCACTCTGCATGCACAGGGGACAGCCCTCAGCAAAATGAAAACCCAGTTTTGAAAACCCACTGCTGTATTTTCCATCTTTTCCTTTGATTTATGCAAAAAACATGCTCAGCCCATGGAACAAGTCCCTTCTGACTTGTGGTCTAAATGCCCCAGCTTCATGACTGCTAGTATAATACCACATTATACGTACTTAAAAGTGTCAAATCTTCAGCCACCAAGTTACAGCTGCTCAGTCTTAACACTTGAATCTCCGTTGCAAGCTTTAGTGCTCCCAAAAGCAGCTTTAGGTTCCCACCAACGCACTTATTCCAAGATAGGTCTAATATCTCCAGTTCAGGAAGGTGAAGGGCAGCCTCAGCTGAAAAGATTAACACCAGCAACTTCTGCTTACTAAGGGAAGACAACATGGCCTCGATAGACACCTCACTGGCAATTCACCTGCAAATAGACTCCTAACAGGCTGCCTACTTGTACTTACAATGACTTATTTTACCCTAATAAAAGCCAGACAAAAGAACATAAGAAGAGCCTGCCTGTAGAACATTTAAGGACTCTGTGGAGGGGGTTCTTGCACTGTTTACATTATTGTCTTGACCTTGTCCCACTGAAGTCAATTTAATTTAAAAGCTTGTTTTAAGCAATTTTATATCCATTTAAAGACAGCAATTTTTTTGCTGCGAACTCACCATGCAAGGTGAAACTCTGTTATCTTTTGACAATACCAATTTCCATGATGTCACTCTTACATAATTGTAAGGATATAAATATAGTACTGCTCCTGCAGGGATCTCAGACCAGTTTAGTTTGCTTCTGCTGAAGGCAAGCAAGCTTTACTTATAGGTTTCAATGTCACTTGCAAGCAGCACAAAATGTAAGTACAATACGCAGTGACTAACAGATCCCTCTGCACTTAGATTTCATGTGCCATATGGAACACTTATCAAAGGGACAGTGCAGCTACTAATCCACTGAGATTTGCCATAAGTAGGCAAAAGAGGCTGAATTTACACATCCTGTGTCAGACTGGACTTTTCTTCATGGCTCTGCAATACCTTTTCCACTACTGCAGTCATTACCTTCATTCCTTCACTGTCCCATTCTTAACTACATCTCAGAAAGTTTCAGAAGAAACCTCTTCCTGCCTGGAGGTGAAAAACTTTCAGCCAACACTTTCCCCTACGAAACTGCAAATGCAGGGGTTGGAGTTAAAGATCTCCAGAGGCCCCTTGCAACCCCTAACATCCTGTGGTTATAGCACAATATGAATCATGTTTTCCTTTCTTTTCCAAAAATCAGGGAGTATACAAAAGCTTACTGTCAGACAAACATTAAAAGCACTTTACCCCATCAGGTGTAATGGAGGAAGACATACAAGGAGGTCCTGTGAAGCATTGGTTTCACCACAGGCTTTAACTCAGGATCCGTGGTATAATATAACCATGATCTCTGGAGTTCAGCCAAAGGAGAATGAAGTGCTTTGTCCCACAAAGAGACAGAGAGAATAGACACATTTTAATAAAACCCTTTCCTACCTAGTGATGAAAACAACTCTTCACCTAAATCACAGTTGCTGATGGCCACGGATTTCAGCTTTGGCAAAAACCTGAGCCTGCCCAGAAGGGGATCAGGTGAGACTCCTACTTTTTTATTCGAAGATAAATTCAGCTCCTGAAGACTGGAGAGTAAAGGTATCACCTGGGCTATGAAAACATGAAATATTTATTAGGCAGTCACTGATCCAGAACAAATGTGTAGTTGTATATTTACCTGACATAATTTCTTGTCTTTGTAAATCAATCTGAAAGTCAAGGCCAGGTTTTGACACTCGAATTTATGGTGAGTAGCGTTTGAGTCCATAAATAGCCTTGTAATTTTCACAGCAGGGATGTGTAAGAAATTAGCTGTTACACACTGCAAGGAAGGTTGTCAGAACATGGCTTCCTGTTGGAATTTTCTAGGTGAAGTAGGGAATTTAACATGAATGTTAACGTGAGTTATTTCCAAATGTCTTCACTGCTCACTGAAACTCATTTATATTCATGTTATTAATCTCTATGAGTCAACAAATTAAAAGCAAATAATGACAGCTATTACTAATAGTTAATATTCCTCAATGCTTCCTCATCAGCTTTTCAGATTATCATCTTTGTCATTAAGATGTGGACAATACAAGCTTTGAGTCATGAGATTTTTGTTGTTGTTTTAAAGAGTGAAAAACAAAATCAAAAAGTAGTGATAATATATACAGAAAAACAAATCATCTCACTGACTGAATGGGAAAAGTCTTTTACTTCTTGACAGTATTTAAGAGTTGGATCACTTCAGCCTGGAGGCTGTAATCTGCAGCCTTCCCTCAAAGCAGCAGCAATGCAAGGTCTCCTACCATCAGTCTCTACTTGACCTACAGTTCACTACTTAGAAGAGTTTTAGGCAGTTACCTTTACATGCACATATACACCTTGGATCCATGGCAGTTTAAATCAGCAGGAGAACTGTCCCTGGATATTTCCAAAATTACTGATTATCAACAAAGGCAGTGCTCAGTGCAGTTCATACATTCCCATTGTGGGCCTGAATCATAGCAGATTCAGGTCCACAGTTCCACATGGGATCAGTTACTGTAAGATTTCCTTTGAATCAGGAAAAAAAATCCACTCCACATTGATCAAGAAAGCTATCCTCCACACTGCACTGCCTGATAGAAATGTCCTGAGGTCTGCTAGACTGGGCAGAATCTCTTACACCTTTGAGATCCACTCAGAATCTAGGTTTTGGCTTCTGAAAGTGTTTCCTCAGCATATGCTTACACAAAGCAGTCACGTCCTCTTCTGTCACACAGCACTGGTGGAGATCAAGGACTTCCAGATTTTTCAAGCTGGCCAAATGAGCGGTGAAGTCTTTAAAGCCACCACCAATCTCTTTGTTACATGATATATCTAATTTTCTTAGCTCTGCAAGGTGCTGTAAAGCAGCATCTGAAATGGAAAAGGGAGCATACTGGTCACTGGCTGCTGCAACAGCACAGATCACAGCTTCAGCATTCATTTAATATCAAAGTTTGCACAAGGTATTGCAGGCAAAGCTCTTAGACTAAGCCCCAGCGTATAATCACAGCAGACACACAGTAATGCCACAAAGCTTCCCCATCTCTGCAACTCCATTCCCCTCTGACAGTGCAGGTGAAGGTGAGGCCAGCTCATCCCCCAGATCCATTCAATCCTCAGCCTTTTGCTGTAGTTACTACTGGATGTGCTAATTGGTGCCAGTTGTTTTGTCTTACGGATCAGAGCCCCACTAGGGAGAGAGAAGACAGATAATAAGCTCATTTCATATGGCATCACTGGACACTTGTTAAGTCATGATGGTGAATTTGAGTTTCCCTCTGAGAGCAGGATTACCTTGTTAAAAGTTTGCCAGTCTGTGCCCTTGTCTATGTTCTGTCAGGAGAGGAAGCACATGCAGAGAGCCACTAATCTACCCTAAGATGTATCTCAGATAAATGGTGTGAGGGTGACTCTCCCCATTGACTTTCACATGCTTGAGCTCAAGGAAGATAAATGCAACTCCTGCTGGAAGTCTCTGTAGCCTTTTATCAATCCTCAAACAGCAAATAACGATTGCCCATTAATACTGCCAAACCATCAGCAAAATCCCACCTCATTGCCTTTCCTAAATGGTTTTCAGATGTACAATTTATTCAGAATGAAAGTCTTTCTGAACATAAAGTCTAACCTAAGCCCTGGAGGCTGTCTTGCTTTAATCCACACATGTGCAAGTTTAACTCTTTCAGGCCTGGCACATGTTTCAGATCCTGAGCAATAGCTTTCATGCTGGAGCCGATGTGTGTGTTGATAGAGAGATCTAATACCTCGAGGTTTGGGATCATAGTCAGAATTTCAGCTGGGGAAAAAAAAAAAAAAAAGACAAGAAAATCAAGACTTGTAAATATCTGGAAAATATATAGATGAACTGTAGAAAAATATACCACTCTAACAAACAGGAAGAGGCTGGTTTTGCCTGTATGTGTGGTTTAGGCTTACGAAGTTCCTGTTCTACATGAAAAATGCAGCAAAACAAAGACTGGATAGGAATCAAGAAAATCAGTGAAAAGTCTGTATGAAAAGAAAGGTGAAAAAATACAAGAACAGTACAAAATACAAGAAAAGCACAGGGGAATAAAAAGGCAGGATGACAAAGAGAAAGGCAAATTTCTAATGAACAGATAGAGGAGTGTGTGCTATATGTGGGCCACCTCCTGCAGTGGAGATGAGATCACAAGGGCTTTTCTTTAGGGAGAGAGTATCTTTCAAAATACAGAATCAGATCAAAAGACCACACAGGATTCAGTTGTGGTGAGAGGAAAGAGTGGAGAGGTGATGAGTGGTTAACAACTCAGCCTAAATTCCTATCCCTCAGGCCTTCTTTCCCATCTCATGGCTGAATACAAATTCAGCTGCTTAATTCTGTCACACATGACTTGCTTGGGGTCTCAAAGGATCCAGCCACCCTGGACCACTGAGGCAGACTGGTTTAGATCAAACTATTTTTCTGAACCCTACCTCATTTGATCAGAGAGAACTTTCTTCTTTTGAAGAAACTGCATTAAATCCACACATTCTGTAATAAATGCTGTTATAATGCAGAGCCTGGAATAAATGAACTTTCCACTAATCCTGAGCTCAATACAAGCATCATCTAAGACAAGTGACACTGTGAGGCCAGACTCAATCCAGCTAGATGGACACACATACCAAGGGATTCTCCATCCTTTGCTGTCAGGTTACAGTCTGTAATTTTCAGAAGTTTTAACTTGCATCCTTTCTGGAGTTTTTTTGTCAGGAGTGACAGTTTTCCACCTATGTTACTGTTCCATGATAAGTCCAGCTCTTCAAGTTGAGAAACGATTTCAGATGCCTCTCCTGTAACAGAAGTCTAAGATGATTTGCTCTAGGTATCAAAGTCAGTGAAAGATAAAAAAAAAAAAAACAAGTTTGGAATGGATTAAAGAGGAAGGTTAATCACTGAATTCTCAACTGGCTTGCCAGAAAAATTTGTTATGCTATGAATTGTTGCTACTGCAGCCATTTTGTATAAGTCTTCAACTTATCTAAGAAGCAATATAGATCACATGTCATTGTCACAGTACACACAGAACCTATTCAGGTTCCTAAACTGTTTGGGCATCACTGTAGACCTGTGCCAGGACCCAGAAAGTCCAGTCTACAGGGAAATCAATACAAGTGACAAGCCTGAATTTACTGTCCTGAATAGCCCTGCTCTATTTTATCTGGCAGACTTCCAACATCCTCTATACTACGTCCACAGGTCATTTTGAAGGGAATGAAAGAAGTCCTCTCACAACTATTTCTGAAACATAAAACTTGCATTTCTGAGAGGAATTTCTGACTCACATCATAACAAATCAAGATGAGCATTGTTTTGACCCAAACCTTCCCAGGATTCCAAGGCAGACAGCACTGATTTCGATTACACTCAGCAAAATGAGCCTTTTCCGGGCTTGATGCACCCACCAATGTGAACTGTGTTAGTGCTTCTTTGTGATGCCAACACCCCACTGCTAAATCCAGCTTCCTCACTTCCTTTTCAGAGGAGGAAGGCAGATGCATATTTGCATAAACTCATTCCCAAGAAGGATCAATTAATCAGACCATATGCAAATACAATTTCAAAGTGTCATACAGAAAGTTTTGATCTGAAGCCTTGACATCAAGTCAATAACTGAGAACTGTATTTTAATAATAAACCCCTTTCATGTCTGCATGTTTTCATAATTAATTCTTCACAAAAGATTTATAATAGGCAATGAATGATTTCTCTTTTTGTAAGGGAACATCCAGGTTTGAGAGAAAAGGATATGTCTTAACTTTTGTTTTAAAGCACTGTCTCAGTCTTGAACACTGAGCAATGCTCTGTGCCTGAGAAGTGGGTTTGCAACCTACAGCACAGCCTGTCTCTGTTTGACATGGGGACCAGCATTCCAAAGACATTTTCCACCCAGAAGATAAATAATGGAGTACAATTCCTGGAACCATTTCCTGGAATCCTTCCTGGAGCACCTCTCCTATGAGGAGAGACTGAGGGAGTTGGGGCTGCTCAGTCTGGAGAGAAGGCTCCAAGGTGACCTTATTGTGACCTTTCAGTATCTTAAGGGGGCCTACAAGAAAGCTGGGGAGGGACTTTTTAGGCTGTCGGGTAGTAATAGGACTAGGGGGAATGGAACAAAGCTAGAAATGGATAGATTCAGCCTGGATGTTAGAAAGAAGTTCTTCAGCATGAGGGTGGTGAGAGCCTGGAAGGGGTTGCCCAGAGAGGTTGTGGAAGCCTCATCCCTGGAGATGTTTAAGGCCAGGCTGGATATGGCTGTGGACAGCCTGATCTAGTGTGAAGTGTCCCTGCCCATGGCAGGGGAGTTGGAACTAGATGATCCTTGTGGTCCCTTCCAACCCTGACTGATTTTATGATTCTACTCTATGATTCTATGTTTCTGTTTTACCACTTCTCACAGTCACAGCTCCGAGCAACCACATAGGAAAGGTTGGGTTTATGGTTCTACTTGAGGCACTGTTTTCTAAGTACAATGCACTGAGTGCACAAGTGGTCACATTGCCCCAAACAGATGCTATTTTCAAAATCACAAGCAAAAGCAATGCAGACTGACTGTTACTGTTCCACATGTCAAGAACATCATGTTTAAATTCAAGTCCTACAATCAGTTGCAGCAGAGGCCAAGACAGAAGGAGGGAGGAAACAGCACAGAAGAACCAGGCAGAATAAATCAACTGAAAAGATAGCAAATAAAACTCAAGAGGGGGGAAAAAAAAAAGAGAGAGAGAGAGAGAAAAGGGGTTGGAAAAGGAGGAAATAAAATTTAAGAAATGTAATGGAAATGAAACACAGATTTCAACCTCAGCAGAAGCAGACCAAGTATTTTCACCAGCTTTTGTAGAGAGGCAATTTTCCTCCCCAACAGACAGCATGACCTACTCTTCACCTACCACCAGATACATCATTTTATTACTGAATTTTCCTGGGAAAAGCCTGATACGAATAATAGAATCACAGGGTTGGAAGGGACCTCAAAGATCATCTAGTTCCAACTCCCTACCATAAGCAAGGACACCTCCTACTAGTACAGGTCACTCAAGGCCTCCTCCAACCTGGCCTTGAACACCTCCAGGGAGGGAGCAGCCACAACCTCCCTGGGCAACCTGTGCCAGTGCCTCACCACCCTCACTGGAAAGAACTTCCTCCTAACAGCCAGTCTAANCTCTAGCAAGTTGACTGTGCCACACAGCTTGGTGTCATCTGCAAACTTGCTGAGGGTGCACTGATTCCTCTGTCCATGGCACTGACAAAGATGTCAAACAGCATTGGTCCCAGCACTGACCCCTGAGGGATGCCACTTAGCACTGGTCTTTAGGTGGACATTGTGGCCTTGATCACCACTCTGTGTGCCACCATCCAGCCAGTTCCTTACCCAGCAGTGCTGCACCCATCCAGTCCATGTTTTTCCAGCTTGGTGACCAGGATGCCATGTGGGACAGAGTCAAATGCCTTACTCAGGTCCAGGTAGATGACATCAGTTGCCCTTCCCTTGTCCACTGTTGCTGTGACTTCATCATAAAAAGCCACCAAATTTGTCAGGCAAGATTTGCCCTTGGTGAAGCCATTGCTAGCCGAAATAATACCTACCCAAATTGAAAACAGGCTTTCTTGCAAACAGGACTGAATTCTGTTCCCTTCTGAATGTGAAAGCTTAGTACCCTGAGGAATGAACTTAGCAGAGACACTCAAATGTGTAAGACCACTGATAAGCCCAAGTTCTTTGCACTGTTTCACAGCAGGACTTTATGTTGCCCAGTGTGGAAGCACCAGGAGTAGGATGTAGGATGAGCTGAGATGGATTACATTAGACCCAAGCTGTCTGGAAGTAAATGTAAACAAAATCCTGTACCTAAGGAGATGACATCTTCAGCTGTCAGCCTGCAGTTGCTAAGTCGAAGGACTTTTAACAGGTTCACATGATGAAGATGAACAGTGAGAGCTTTCAAAGTCCCACCAACAGAAGCATTCCAAGACAGGCTGATCTCTTCCAGCTCTTGGAGAAATGGCAGTAAAGAAGCTGTAACAAAAAAAAACAAAATCAAAAAAGTGTACTGTGTTTGCTCATTATCTACTCACTCTGGAGTTCAGTACATCTTAATACAGAGATGCTTCCTACAGCCAGAACAGCATTATAAAGCCATGACAGTTTGCACCTCAGTTTTCTGCAGTTCCAGTGTAAAGGCATTCACCTGCTTCACACACTTGTATGATTTTTTTATATTTAAATATATTGCATAATTTATATCCTTATTAATTAACATTTCTCATGGACCTAGAACCATCAGATGAAATTTTAAAGCCAGGCCTTTATAAAAGCAAGAGAAGAGAAAAGAGGAGAGCGTATAATTGAATAGGCAAAGAAGAATTAATCTATTAATAAAATGTGTATTTACCCAGCTCTGTTACATCTGCTGCACTTAGTGCACAGTTATTTAGATCCAGATTCTTGCTGTTGGGGTTCTTTCCCAGTTTCTGCATGAATTGGTTAAATCTCTGCTCACCAGATGGTGACTCTGCTTCAGAAATAAGATGTGAGAGTCCATCTAAGTAAGAAAGAAACAGGGTCCTGATTACCTCTGCTACTAACACAATGTGTAAAACTTGGTTGTGACTCTAGGGTGAACATTTTAGGAAATTGACTAAATCTGTCAGTAAACCAGGCTCTATTTTTGACCAGTGTGGACCAGTAACCTGAGTAAGAAGATCACTACAGATCAGATCACTGCAAAGCTCCTGATACAGAGTGAGAAAAAGTATTTTCTGTGGAACATGTCCATGCTACCTTACACCAGTGACTTTGGGTGTTTGCACCACCAGTTCAAGAACATGAAATTCATGCAAAACTCTGAACTGCAGCTATTGTAGATCAACAGGTGGTATAACCACCTCTGTCTGCCTGCACTGTAGCCACACTGCTGAATACAGAGTGAACTTAATCAGTTAGCACTGCAACTGCAACTGTGTGGTGAATCTGTTGCTTCATGCAGCTTGGGTTCATTCTCATACATTGTATGTGTAAGCCAGTTCCTGCTTTTCTTGGCTTTGTAAAGCAGCTCTATCTTATCTTCTTCTTCCAGCAGTTTGTACAGCAAGGAAAATTGTATTTACAGTCATTGATTAACCCTTTAACAGATCAGTAATTTCATCTAATGTCTGTAGCCAGAAAAAAAGCAGCCAGAAATTACACAAAACAGCATTCCCAGTCTCAGTAGCTGTCCTCTCACTGTTTCCCCAAAACTACTCAAAACTCTTAGGACAAGGATGGGGATCTAAACCTCATTATCCAGCTCCCTTTTAAAATTAGCCTCATATTCTCTAGTATGGATGTAAAGAGTATTTTTGTGTGTGTAAAATAACATACATGATTAATTTCCATTCCCTTCCTCTCCTCCTCACTAGTGTCCAGTGGTCAAAAACATCTGCTCTTGTTGTCTGTCTTTAGCAGCAGGATGGACAGAGACCTATCTTAAATACAAGCCAAGCTACTGCTCAGAGCTTGGCTTTGAAACCAAGTAAGCTCTGCAACTAATGAGTTGACTCCAGCACTGACCTCTCACATTGGAGATAGAGAGAGAGGTAACCCAAAATCTTTATCCTGCTCAGCAACATGGATCTCACTCCTTGCTTGGCACCTACCAAATCAGAGAGCACATGCTTGACAGTGGTCCAGTCAGAAGCAAATCCTGCCTAAGGGATAACTGTAGGCAGCAAAATGCAGGACTCTGTCCAGCAAGAGAAGCAGCTGATTTTCTATGAATTAACTACATATACATGCACACCTGCATTACCTTCCACAGAGAGCTCTTGCTTCTCATTCTGATCACCAGTTCCAGAGTTGTTTATTTCTGTTCCTTTGATTTCACTTCTGTCCTTGCCCTCAGATTTCCCAACGTCAAAGCCCCTGAAGAATTTTCTGATGGCTGAAGGCTGCTCTTCTCTTTTTCCAGAAAAGGAACTCTTTCCTTGGAACTGTTTCATAACAAAGCCAAATGGGGAGCTCTTCAGGATGTCCTCTTCATTCTTCTCCCTGCAGCTCTGAATGTCATCTGTCAGGGCATCAGCAGACATAGAAAGAATTAGTTTTAGTAACGTCTAGTTTTGCTTACCTTCTTTCATAAGGGCAGATGCACTGAGAATTTCCAACCATTCCCTCCTTGCTAACACCAGAAAAGCAGTGCCTAGTAGACCACAGTCTGAATTAATTTTCCCTCCTTCAAAAGGAATTGGAAATGCTCTCTATTAGCACAGCACTCAGTGGTCCCAGTTGTCTGTGGTACAAGTGTCACTCTCTGCTGCCTCATTAATGCAGACTACCCCTAAGGTCACCCCACCCAGCATCGAGGGCTGACCTGCTGCTTCCACTGTCATTTAATCCCCAGGCTCAGTTCACAGGCTTGTGACCACATTTGAGTGACAAGGCTGATATGTCCCTGTTTTGAGGGGATGTTAGTTTGACACCAATATGATTCTTCATGCCAGAGGCCAGTCCACTACTCAGGAAGGTGAGAGGAGGAAGTGTGCAACGGGAAGCAGAAGAACATCCTTGCCTGAACAATGCCACAGGCTCCTCAGTTTCAGTGACCAATTCACAGGGAAATTAAAGTCTGCCTTTGTAATTTACACACATTCTTTCCTCATTTCTGTTTCTACTACACAAGTTGTAACATCACCTGGTGATTCTGAAGCTGCTCTGGTTTTTCTCTAAACACAAGTTGAATGCTCTTTCTTTAGTTTTAATTCCAGCATTTGCCCACAGACATTTTTAACAGAGCAGTCATAAAAACTAAGCAGGTATTCATGGATTTTTGCTTTGTAAGGACTATGTGGAATAGACACGCGTCGAATCCCAGCGCTGGAATAGGCACACGTCGAATCCCAGCGCTGGAATAGGCACGCGTCGAATCCCAGCGCTGGAA
>WBNM01007933.1:69414-93493 GCA_013399055.1 Ramphastos sulfuratus
GTCGAATCCTAACGCTGGAATAGGCACGCGTCGAATCCTAACGCTGGAATAGACACGCGTCGAATCCTAATGTTTGCTGTAGGGGGAGTGACATGTGCTCAGACCTTGATCCTGCCACACACCAGAGCTCATAAATGGATTTCTGTGCTCAGATTCCCCCTTCCCTAGTACAGAGCCATACACAGTACTCATTCCACAGTTTGCTGCCATCCACAGATTACAGGAACATTTTAGTAACTGTCAGCTATACAGAATGTCACTGGCATCAACTTTCCAAGAAAGAGAAACGTGTGGGGAAGGATCAGAAACCCTCTGACTTGACTAGATAGTTTCCATGTTATTATAGCAAGAATAAGGGCAGGGGGAAAAGGTCAGAGTAAAGCAAATGCAGCTTTTAAATACACCTTCTTTTATCCGTGTGCACGTGTATATAAATATGGGTGTATAGACACTGATCTATACACATGGATGGAAATTTTCTTACTGTGTTAGAAGTTACCTGCCTTTGAACAAGTGTTCAGGGCACAATACTTAAAATTATGAAAAATCTTGCTCTTCAGAGCCTGTCAGGGCTGTTATTTCTTCTAAGTACAAAACCTACATGAACCAATGCACATAGGTGTGTGCCCACATTTATGGAGCTGTAAAGCAACACTGCTCACCCTGGCTGTGCCTTCGGGCTGTAGAGTAGCATTATTTTAAAGACAAAGAAACATACCTGTCGTTTCCATAGGCACACTGGAGGATCTCTTTCACGTTTCACAGGACTTTCAGGACTTGCAGAAGTGAGCCATGACATGCAAACAAAACCTCACTTCTTTCCCTAAGAGGACTTTCCAGGTAGTTTTCTTTTCTGAGTTTCTGCCTTCATTAGTTTTGAAAACAGCAGCTCAGCACAAGCAGTTTGTGGTTCCTTCACAATGCCTCCATTTCTCTGCACTGTGTCCCTGTCAGCCTACTGTTCCTCGCCTTTCTTTTCTGGGAGGGGTTTTCAAAAGTCCTTTCAAATGCTCCGCTCATGCCCCAGCGTAGATCACTCACAAGGCAGAAATCAGGAAGTGGCAGCACAGACTTCAATAGTTAATTACTGCATGTCCCCGACCAGCTGTTGTTAGAAGAGGCTGACTCACCTTCTAGATCAGGTTACAAAACTACCTAAAGAAAAGCTCTTTGTTTTCCCACCGCTTTTGTCCATGCTGGCCAGAAATACTGCTTCAGGCTGAGCAAAGCCGTGTGTCTAGGTCAGTGAGAAACAGAGGACTAGAGCCCTCCTGTTCATTTTAGGGCAACAGAAGATGCGAAAGGAGAGCTCATCCTGCACAATCTGCTTGTAGGCAACAGCATGGTACATGGCACACATACATTAAACTTCACTACACCTTTTTGGTCAGTCTGTCTGCCTTAGTATTTGATTTTTAACACAGCAATTCTTACTATTTCTAGCTTAAACAATCCTCTTGGATGTTTATACTGAATCTCTTTAGTTTTGATGATTCTTTTTAATTCATAAAGTTTTCGCTTTCCTAAGTTAAATCAACCAAACTTTTTTGTCTCTTTGCATGTGGCAAACTATTTCCCTTATCACTTCCTGCTCACCTTTGTCTGCACCTGTTGCAATATAATTTATGCTTCCTTAAATAGAAGGAGCCATCCACTGCTATATACACACTATAGCCATATGCAAACTGGAGTGCTGCTGGTGGGGAATGATAAATCTGTCCAACAAAACTAACCATTCTTTGAAAGCAGCTAGGCAGGCATCAGCTGTGAGGACAAGCTTGACTCAGTGTAGCAACATATGAATGATTCAGAACGGGTGAAATGAAGCACCAGGTGCTGCTGAGAGCCAACTGGTTAAGATTAAGAGAAAAAAAACTTGAAGTGACCTTCAGGAGAAGCCTCCTGCCCATGAGAAGGACCATGCTGGGAAACATTTACGGTAGGAACAAAACCACTGTGATGAACCTTCTCCCTGCAGGAAGAGAGGGTGTATTTCTGCTGCCAGACAGAAAAGACCTCCAAGTTGGTTTTAAGCTTTTCTGATACCACAAGTGGCTGTCCTTTCCCAAACTCTGAGCCTAGAATCTTACTACAGATATGTACCCACTGGGAAAGATCACCTCCCTCTGTGCTAATGAATTTTGTGCATTCAGACATCTCAGCTATGCAGACGATCAAAAATCTCACCCCTGTTGATAAGGAATCACTGAATTTAACAGATTCTTCTGTTTTACTCGTTGTGCTTAACAACAGAGTAGTCAGGGATGAAAGAGAGACAAAACAACCCATGTTTGTGAACATATGCCAGGCTCTGCTGGCCCAAGACATACAATGCCCACTGCAGCAGTTCAATGAGACTGTGGACTGGGAATGTCTGATAATCTCCACTCCCTACAACTAGGGAAATCCTTAAGCATGTTAAGCATCAATTACAGTGGCTAGGCTGGGCTCTGACATCAATATGTTAGGTGCTGAGTTGCCCATTCAGAAATTCTTTCACCACTTTAGGCTGTTGAATGATACTGAAAATACCTCATGGCAGCATGTCAGCAGCCCTGTAATCCGGTCAGAAGGGAAATGTAGTTTCACAGTGACCCAGTTTCCTCTTCCTAGAAAGCAAATCTTTAGCTATTTTTTTTTTTAACAGCAGCTGTGAGGGAAGAGGGGACAGCAGGGTTATCCCAAAACAAAGCAGGATAACCAGAGGGAGGTGGCTGCACTGAGCTGAAAACATTACTTTACAACAGGTTGGAGCTGTGCTGTGAACGTGCAATATCTCATGATGGCCAGGCTCATCTGTGCCCCTGCCTTGCTGTGTGGGTTGCTGTCTTCTCCATGGCATCCTTCTGAACATGTGTCCTCTCCCTGCCTTGCTAACCTGTGCATCTGCTTCTTACAGCATGTCATGGACAGCACAGGGCAGGCTTAGCTTTTGGAGTTTAAAAATAATAAACTCCTTCCCCTTCTATCCAGTTAAATGGTTTGTGACCATCTGCCGACTGCTCAGTGTCACACTTGTTTATATCTAACCTTCCCTCTGTGTAGACCTGGGGAAAGGTTAGGAACAGAACCAATTTTGGAACAAAATAGTTAAAGTTGCATCCCACACAGCATCCACTGGGGAGAGATTAATGTGGGGTTTTGTACTTTGCCTCATTGTGACTCCTTAATCCGGCATATATTCCGAAGAAATAATGCCATTAGAGGATTAGTGCCACAAGTTCATTTGAAAAAAAGGATTTGCAAACACTGAAATCCTATATTCTATGTACTTAATCACTGAGTATCATTTTGGGGATTTCCTCTCCCTTTAGTTGTGTCTCCTTCAATGAAACCCAAGTAAAATAGCAACTCTGTTTTGGGTGGCCCTCATTACCCATTAAAGAAAAACAACCGCCCAAGCGCCTGGTTAAAATAATAGAGAATCTAAACCCATCCTTGCTATCATATAATCACTGCAGTTACACCCAGGAGGTACCTGGGCCAATATTTATATTACTGATTTGGCATGTTTCTGTCACAGGGGGTTTTAATATTTTGAGTCCTGTAGGAACACAGTAACTTTTGTTTGCTTCTAGGGCAGTTCTCTTACTCAGCTTGCTCACACCCCAGAGAAACCTCTGCTCTCTGTGGGAGAAGGAGACTGAAGCACTGCCACATTAGTCTCTCTCCCTTTCCTTTGCAGGCTTCTCTGCTGCTCTTTCCCCTTTCAGCACAACTCTCACTGTCTGCAGCAGCCTCTGTGGGCTTCTCTTGCTTGGCTCAGTTTGGTGCAGGCTGCCTAGGTGGGCAGGGGAAGGAAAAATGCTCATTGCCCGTTGCTGACTTTGACAGTGCTGGGTGACTTGTTCTTGGAGTGTGCTGGCTCAGAGTGCATGTGCCAGGACCTGCAGCAAAATGAGGGCATGGGAAGTGTGGCCTGCTCCAGAATCAGGTTCACTGCCTTCATCTTTCCCAGGCACATCAAACTGTGCCCTCCACAACTCTCCATCCTCCCTCTCCTGCTTTGCCTCTTTCCTTTGTCCTCCAACTTTGATCCAGTTCTGACCTCCTGTAACTGAGGCAGTAAAATTTAGTCTTACATACACAGCTGAAAAGCCTTCAGCTGGCACTGATGACACATTGGTAGTGCCACAGGATCTGCGTTATCCACTAATTCGATGTGGGCTCTCTTTACACCCAGGAATTCACAGAGAAGTAGGGATTGGCTTTAGGGCCAGACAAAAAACTTTGGAAGAGGCTGCACACAGGACAGACCATTCCTTGAGGATGAATGAAAAGAAGGCTGAACATGAGCCAGCAATGTGCCCAGGTGGCCAGGAGAGCCAATGGCTCAGGAACGGTGTGGCCAGCAGGACAAGGGAGGTTATTCTTCCCCTGTACTCAGCACTGGTCAGGCCACACCTCGAGTCCTGTGTCCAGTTCTGCCCCCCTCAATTCAAGAGAGATGTTGAGGTACTGAAACGTTTCCAAAGAGCAACGAAGCTGGTGAGGGGCCTGGAGCACAGCCCTGTGAGGAGAGGCTGAGGGAGCTGGGGGTGTGCAGCCTGCAGAAGAGGAGGCTCAGGGCAGACCTCATTGCTCTCTACAACTACCTGAAAGGAGGCTGCAGCCAGGTGGGGTTGGGCTCTTCTTCCCAGGCAAGCAGCAACAGAATGAGGGGACACAATCTCAAGTTGTGCCAAGGGGAGGTATAGGCTGGATGTTAGGAGGAAGCTCTTCAGAGAGAGAGTGATTGGCATTGGAATGGGCTGCCCAGGGAGGTGGTGAAGTCGCCATCGCTGGAGGCGTTGAAGAAAAGCCTGGATGGGGCATTTAGTGCCATGGTCTGGTTGATTGGCTAGGGCTGAGTGATCGGTTGGACTGGATGAGCTTGGAGGTCTCTTCCAACCTGGTTGATTCTATGATTCTATGATTCTAACAAGCTGCATTCATGAATGGCAAGTGCTTTGCAGAACCTAGTTTAGGAAGCTTGGGCTTCTATGTAGAGCTCAGTACTGTGCTGTCATCTGGATAAATACTTTTTCTGATACTCTCAGAAATACTGTGCCACATCAGCACTTCCCAGGAGCAAACTCATCCCAGTCTTCCCTGTGCTGAGATCAGCATGCATGCCTGAGGATTGTTTGGTCCAAAGTATCTGAGTATCCTCATCATTTCCCACAAAATAAACATTCACCCTCCTGATTTTCACAGCCCACAAGCCTACAATAGTTCCCAAGGCAGCTGTTTAAAATAAACTTCACTGAGTTATGAAAACTAAATCCAGCCCTCTCATTCCATATTTGAAGAGTCACTGAGAACGTACAAAACCAGCTAAAACCTTGGGTTCAGGAACATACTCCTCTGAGGAGCCTTGAACTTGGTGAGACTTTTGCTGAGAGGAAAGGGTGAGGAAGATTTTGACATTTCGTTGCCCTTTTACACTTTAGGACATAACGATAAGTGAATTTATGAAAGACTGGTGCTGGGATGCAAAGACAGACTCTGCCTGACCTGAAGGGGCTGCACACATGGCAGGACAATCTTCAGGTGCATGTGCTGGATGAACTGGTCATGAGCAGAGGTGTCTGACAGCCCCTGTTGCCACTGATTTATAATAGTTACAGGAATTTCAACCTTGCATATACACCACAAGCTGCTAAACATGACCTGTAGAATTCTAAGCCATTCATTTTATTCAAAGGCAGAATTTACCTTACCTACTGTAAAGTAAAAGCAACACTAAGAAGATTTTTCCAATTACTATTTCATATTGAATCCACATGCGTGGCCAGTAGGGCAAGGGAGNGTTCCATAACAAGCATGAATAAAAGACCTATGCCCCAGCAAATATATTTATATCCACCATGCAGATATTTTTAACCCTGATATGCAGTTACTCCTTTTTAAATGCAACTACACAAATACAAACATAACATTTAATTCTCTCTTACAATATACAAATCTGATGGAGAAGATTTTCAGTCGGGAAAATTCTTTTTGGTTGAACTTCTGTCAGGATTAATCCCCTTTCAGTTAATAATTTACACAAATGGGTAATCTGCAGAGTTCATGCAAGGCCTGCAAACTATATTAATTACTAAAAACCTAATTAGAAATCAACAGAGTCAAAGGATCAGTGTTACTTCCATACGGTACCATCTGGTACAATGGGTCTGGATAGTTCAGCAAAACTCCTTGTTGCACTCTGTGGAACTTCAGTCTGAATATGTGTTGCCAGAAGGAGTGAGTTTACACTGATACATTAGCTGATTGTAAAGCATTTTTGAGATCATCCCAAACAACAGCAACTGAGTCCCTGTATTTTGAGCTGTTACTGCAAAAGTTAATTCAAAAAAGAGTATTTACTGAACAGTTTTCTTCTTTAGAGTGATACCAATGCAGTGGTAATTTGCCTTTCCACATCCAGAAATATCCTAAATCCATACATGGGCTAATGAAAAAAAATCCCCAAACAAGCAAATATGAGCATGTGCCATTAAACAGTTTAAAGATAGTAATGTGTGTATTGCCACTGGCTTTGCAAATCACTACTCCAGTGTAAAAAGGCATGTCCAGAGTGAAGAGAGTGAAGCTCCCCAGGTGACACAAACATGGCAGAGTGCAGCTTCCATTGCCTCTGGTATGCACCTGTGGAGATGGCAATAGAATTTTATCAACTGATTTGCTTGTGCAGCATGTGGTCAGCTTGAGAATTCCAATGGAAACATCTCAGCCCTATTAGACAAGTGAAAAAACAGGTCTTTGAAAACTCAATTTGTGTGGTTTTAAATCCAGGCTTTCCAACCATTTTGATTCAGGGACACAGATAATCCAGTCTTTTTTCAACATATGATGTTCAGTCAATTTAATTTTCAAAGTGCTTAATGGCTTAGCCATAATCCATCACTTAGATTCCCTCATTGGCTTTTGGAATTGAGATCAACCACATTAAGTAAAATTCAGAAGCTTCAGTTTGTTCCTGTTTGTATCCAGTTCTCTACAATTAATTCCCAGCTCTCCACTGGGAATGAGACAGCTGTGTGACTTGTTTAGTCTCTCAAAACTCCTTTCAAGAGCTGTGGCAAACACAACCCTTTTCCACTGAACAGCCAATTGTGTTACAACTTCTTAGTCTTCCAGTCAGTATCTGCCTGTCTTGTTGGTATGAACCCCAACATTAGGCAGTTCCCTCTTCAGAGCAATTAAACAAGGAACTAGAACATCTACCCTGTAACAAAACAAAGGGCTAAGAACTGGAAAAATGCTGAACTCCCAATGTATGCTACATCTTAAGGGACATTCTGCACACCCAGGACATCAGATGATTACAGGGACACTGACACACAGCTTGGCCCATTCTTTTCTCTACTTAGCTTTCCATCTCCTGTGAGTGAACCCAAAGGCAAGATCCTGTGTGTTTCCAAATTAGTTGTGCCATCCCAGAGTCCAGTTACTGTTTCATATTCCAGCATTCTAGGACATCACTTCTTGCTCAAGCTCATTCTTAGGATTTGCAGTCTATCAGTCACAGGCTACCCTATCCATGCAGCAGACCACCCCATTCCTTACCCATGCCAGTTGTGGGCACACTATGATAGTTTAAATCTTTTAGGGAAACCATGGAAGGAGGTAAGGTTTAGATAAAGAATTCTATATCTGAACACGGATTTTATTTAGCCATGTTCTGTCTCAGTCCAGCTTATTTCATTACAGAGAAATGTCTTACTTGAACTGTATCTTGCTTCAGTGAACTTCATAATGAGAAGAAATAAGGATCATCACTCCTTCAGATTCCTCACTTATGACAGACAGTGTGTAGAAACAGTGGATTAACACCTTGCATAGACTCAAGCTCAGCAGGTTCTCAACTTACACAAATCCATCCCAGCATTGCATTTTAGTAAACATAATGGTTGAACTGCAATAAAATTGCCTAACACAGTTCTTTGCCTTCCATTTTTGAAGACCACAAAACCACCATCTGAGCCACGTCTGTCACTAATTTTGTTAAAAGGGAGCAAAGAAATTTCTGACCCAAATCAGTGCTCACAAAATGTCTCATGACAACAGTAAGACTAGAACTACTTTAGTGCACTGAGCTATTTCCACACTGATAACCCTTCCTGGCACAGGGGAATTGTGAAAGATGTCTCTGTAGTGTCCATTTCTCTTGACATGAATTGAGAAAGAGAGGCTCCTCCTCCTCTCTTTCATGCAGCTTTAGAATAAACTGCTCCAAGGTGTTGGGCTTTTAGAAGCACTCTTGCAACTCCTTGTGATCTATGATGCACTGATGCTGTCTTGGGACATCCTACACGGAATGGGTAAATTCCAGTATTCCTGCAGTGCTTGCCGTAGAGGTAACTCCAGGCAATAATGCTGTGTAAGAGTGTGGTGGTGGGGCTCCAGCTCCATCTTTCACATCAGTGTGTATCAGGTACCAGTAGCTCAGGCTACAAACAGCAGACACTGGGTGGGAAGTGTCAGGTTACAGTTATCTTCTTTGCACAGAAGAACCCAAGCGTTGGTGTTTCCCCAGTCTCAGATTCCTCCATGCCAAGGAGATAACATGGGACTACATGGTTCTAAACCATCTCAGCTAACAGTGATACTGACAAAACAAGGCTCAGGTCCATTTGATGTACTCTGCATTTTTTTTATCTATTCACACAACTCATCTCCTATGTCCCTCTCTCTCTCCCCCTCTTTTGCCGCTTTGCCATTTTTCCTGATGGTGAAGATGACCACCAAAAACAGGACTGCTGAGAGACACACAGACCACTGCATGATTGAGAAACTCAGGCCTGCCTGGTGCCTATAAAATCCAGTCAAGAGCAACTATATCTGCTCTGGAGAGGGACCATTAAAGCATCTTTATGGCTTGTGGTTGTCACACTTCACTACAGCACACAGCAATCCTGTTCCTGTGCCAGAAACCAAAGGCTAGATGCCAGGGGTCTTGTGAAGCAGTGTGCTCTCTCTCCAAACCTCCCTCAGTAGGGAAAATCAGGAAAAAAAAATATATATATAACCTCATTATATTGCTGGGTTTGTTTCTACCTCAGGAAGTAACTTTTTCCTGGTATTAAACTTCTTGTGGGTTTCCTGAAATGTGATTCACATGGACTAAAACATCTGATGAGAAATGGATGCTGATGCAAGGCTCTGCTTTTCATTCATTTGGGCAGTCCCATACCTCTCAAAGCATTTGCTTCAGCCTCATACAGGCAATCCTGAAACATCCCAGCAGAGGAACTTTTCTCCAGACAGCATCTACTCATTACATTTCAAAGTACAGGTTTCTGGACACAGCTACAGACCAAGGGGACTGAAGACAAGCTGAAAACTATCCTTAGGCCTAGAATGCTCCTTTGACTCCTTGCCTGCCTGCACAGATTTGGGCAACCACAGGGAAACTGTTCTCAGGTTATTTTAACTGCTCTCTATTTTGTATTTTTTTCCCCAAAGGAAGTCCTAAAATTATTTTTAAAGCTGTATTAGGTTTATATATATAAATAATTTTTTTTGTGTGTGATTTTCTTCTTTATAAGGAGAAACAAAATAACCATTTACCACAAAAACATTTAGAGTCACAATCACTTAAATTAGAACAAAACAATACAGAAGAGAAACAAAAACAAAGAAACAAAATAACCATGATAGCATTTACCATAAATATATTTACAGAGTTAAAATCACTTTTAAAAAAAAATATATATATAATCCTACATTAGATACTATGCATGTATTTTGTGTTATGTTGTGAAAAAATAGCCTGTTTTCTGTAAGGACATGCTGAACTATAGCAGCATTACACCCCTGTGCTAATGATCACACTTCCCTGCAAGTAATATTCAATAGGAATGATGCCATTTTCTCCAGCTTTAGGCATTGTGTTGGTATCTAAGAGGATGAGAGGCAGTATTTTGTTGTTGCAGCTTCAGGCAGGTGAATATGGGGCTGACCAACATCAGCCCTGATGCCTCCTCGGCTCACATGGGTGTTAGAAGAAAGGAGCCACTCCCTGACGTTTTAAAATCTGCCATTTCCTAGGCATTCATTCTGAGAGCTAACTCACTTGACAGTGAGAATTAAAGAGTAAATTGCCGGCTTGAGCAGTATAACCATCTGATCCCTCTGTTAGCCTCACAATATGCTTAACAGGATTTCCATCTTCTGGTTCCTCCCAATCCAATCGGATACACAGTTCTGGGGTAACACAGTTCTGGGGTAGCTGCTTGCCAACAGCCAGACTTACACCCTGGCTAAAAATCAGTCTCAATAAGTAAGACAATGAGTGAGAGCCAGACAATTGTCACCCTCCTCTCATATTTCGTGTTGGAACAGGAAGATTTTAAGTGAATGCACCAAGCGTCTTATAAGCTAACAACAGCTTAGCAGGTTAAATGTGAAATAGGTTTATCAGATCAGTGCAGTGCTCTTCTTGTAATTATGTTTTTACAACCTGGTTAGGGGATGGTATTGGAGAAGGGCTTGTGATGTCAGAGAGGGTAGGGCTTAGAAACAGGGATGAGGGCTAATCAAGATAAGTTCAATTTGTATTTAAAGTAAAGTCAGCGTTAGTTAAGGCAGTTTTTGACATGTTAATCTTGATGTGTTTTAAAAGCTGCCAATCACATTACTGAGGCAGCTCGAAAGGAAGACTTATAGCAAAGGCACATATTCTTGGATGCTCATGGTGTCTCCACTTCACCCAAAACTAAGGTCTTCACAATAGATGTAAGTATACATGAAATAAAAAGTTAGAGTTTTTGATGTAAATGGTGATGCAACAGCTGCTGAGCAACATCAAGAGGTTTTGGGGGGTTCAGATTTTGACAGGAAAGACTTATCTCATGCTAGAAACCTCACAGATCAAAGCAGACTTCTTCACGGTGTTTAAGAGCAGGACTGGACTGGAGAGAGCAAAGTGGGGAGTTGGCAGGGGTGATACAGAAACTGTAAAGTAGGTGATTAACTATGCTCTGATTTTTCACCAATCTGTTGTATGTCTTTTTATGGGTAAATAACCCTGCACATGCAAGTGCAAACACTGCGTTTCTTGTGACATCAACTCCATCATTTCAGAAGCATTTAAAAATCTATTTCCCAAGTGGAGGGTTTTCACTTGGGGAAGGTTTGTCACTGCATAGTCAGCATTTACCTAGATATAGATATAGAGATAGAGATAGCGATAGAGATAGAGATAGCGATAGAGATAGAGATAGCGATAGAGATAGAGATAGCGATAGAGATAGAGATAGCGATAGAGATAGAGATAGCGATAGAGATAGAGATAGCGATAGAGATAGAGATAGCGATAGAGATAGAGATAGCGATAGAGATAGAGATATAGACAGATATATAGATAAAGATATAGGTATAGATAGATATAGATATATAAATATAGATAGCATTTTCCTGGATATAGATTGGGTTGCTAATGTATGTGCACAAATGTTTTACTGTCTTGTCTAACCATAACAATATATTCTTACAAACTAACTGGTTGTTAATATATATATATATATATATGGCTTAATCTCCATGCTAAGTTATCTCTTTAAAAGTACAATAGAGAAACCTCAATATTTCACATATACCTCCTGGAGCAGTGGATTTACCAAACTGGTGTGCAATCATCATTAAGGCTATCACCACAAAGATAGACTTGGCTGGTTTAGGTAGATCTAATAATTTAGACTAATTCAAATTTTGTTTGTGTGCATAGCCATTGCAACACACCCCAGTGCCAGCAGCTTGGTAGAACAGCAGTGAGTGCAGTCTGATGTATTTTGCAAAAAAGAATATCATAACGTGGTGAGGGTTCCTTACATTTTATTATCTCAGATGTGGGTGGAATAAACTGCAGGCTGAGAAAAGCTTGGGCAATACTGCATTGCCTTCAGAGCTAAAATTTCAAGCTCCTCAGCTCCAGACTATGTAAATTTCTGTGTCTCTCTGGTGTCCCAGAGATATGGAAAGTCAGAAAAAGGCAATTAGAACTCAAATAATTTTATCATGGTCTGATCATATAAACTGGAGTTAAAATTACTCCATCTGCCCAAGATGCTGATTTCTGGGTCTGTTTACAGGATCAGGTGTGCAATTTCACATGTTGATCTCACAAGGAGAAAGTCTGTCTTAAAAATTGTGACTTCATACAGTGGTTGGAAATACAACAGTGGAAAATAACAGTGAGTTTACTATCTGGTGTATAGAACTTAACGTTTATCTTAACATATCGGCAGATATTTTTAAGCTTAGTGTGTGCTGTCTTCTGCTTTGTGATAAAGAAAGCTAACCTGAAATAATTAATGATAAAACCCCACACCATCTTGTTCTACCTTAGTGGTATAAGACACATCAAAGGCAGTTTTCTGTCAGAAGATCAGAGGATTTTGGAAAGTCCAAGCGATACTGTTGCAATATTTAATATCCTGACTGAAAGGGAGAAGGTACTGAGGATTCAGCACAAGTTTTCTAAATTTAGACTCTTCATTAGCCAGTGAAGTTAAAGAGTTGTTAAATAAAGTTAGTTTTAAATAGCCTTCCTAAAACCCATTCCTCTTTCCACTACTTGGTTTCTATCAGCACTGAGAATGCTGTCATTTGCACAAGTATTTCAGGTTAAAATGAGACACAAATCCCACTAAAAGTTGCTATTTCATTTGGAAATATCAGCCTTGATGTCCAGTTACCAGAAAGCTTTCCAGCCCAAGACTTCAATTTCTGGTATTTAAAAATAGAGAGAAAAAGCTTCAGAAGTAAAAGATATTGAAAAGTAAGAAATACAGAGACCAGTTTCCCTTTAACTGATCCCTCTTATGCCTCATTTTGCAATCTTTAGGCTTCTAAAAGGACCAAAGACAAGAGGATAATGTTTCATATGTCATCCCTAATTATGAAATAAATCCACAATGAAAACAAATTACATCATGCTTTTTTTCTGTGTGTGTAACTGATGTCATACAGAGACCCATCCCTTGTAAACAGCTTCTCTGCGTGCCAGTTTGTCAGGATACAGGGCGGGTGCACAATGTTACACACATGTGTGCACACACACACTCTTTCGTGGCTACGACCCCTGTTTTCATTAGTTCTTGCTTAGTTATTTGACTTGGGTTTTGTGAAAGGCACAGTCAGAGCACTCAGTGGGATCCCAGCTGGATCCTTTGGGTGCTGCCACAAATATGAATTAATAATATTAGCACTGTGGTTCTTCAGAAACCAGTCCTGTGGGTACAGCACTGAGCTGAGAGGGAGAAACGCTGAGCACAATTCCCACCTCAGCTGCTTATTGCCCTGTGTCTCTGTGCCTCCAGAGCCATATCAAATGGCACGATGGCTTCTTTTCCCTCCACCATCTGTCGGTCTCACCTAGTAGGCTCTGAAGGCTCCTGCTGTGTGTTTGTGCTTAGCACAATGCATCTCCACCTTTGGTTTTAGTCGATGCAGCTAGCTGACTGTTGCCTTAGTGGCACAGAGGAATAACAGCTTCCCCTTCCCTTCAGCCATTCCAGTGGGAACAAGATGAAGTTCGATTGTGAACCTAATTTAGCTCCTGAAGGCCTGGCTTTGCCAATACTGAGCCTTGATTTCTCTCTGAGACTGGTGTGTTTAAAAAACAATGAGTGGCAAGCTGCTGGCAATCTTGCCAATTAGCCAGCTCAAACCAGTGAACCATCCAGGCCTTCGTGTGGGTGTGCAGGCATGCACTGCAAACTGGGCTGGCTGACACCTGCAGTGTAAATATAGTTATTTTCCTTTCTTTAGGGAATGTATCGTTCCCAATCCAGTTTTAGGATTACACTCTAATCTTCAGTCTCTGAGCAGTCTGTGCCCACGTATCTAGGATTAGAATTTAGCCCTACAGCCTCTCCAGTGGTACCTTACCCCAATTAAGAAGACATATTTCATGCCCCTGTATGACATAATGTTGACATAATTGTTTTCTTGCTTTCCAAAAGTCATTTCTTTTGCTGGCTGTGGGTTCTTTAACAAATTCAATCTCTATGACTCCCAGCACTGGTTGAACCCTCGATACTACAGGTAATAACATCAGAGTATTGATAAGATTGGAATGTTTATCTGTTTTTTAAAGCAGCACCTGATTCTCAAGTAATCAGGGGTTTTTTTTTTTGTAAAAATGGAGCCAATGGAAATGAAAAAAAAAAGACTATTTATGAGTTCATTCACAGATTTCACTCATAAGCATATACATATACATATATATATATTTATATCACATTTAACTGATTTCTCTGATACAGATCCACCTATTTTAAACAGTACTCAGCTTCTTCCAAACAGTCTGTGGAGCCACTGCAAGGCTCTTAAAGTCACTCTTAAAAAAATGCTAATTCCATGTGTTTGATGTAAATAAATGCAGGATTACTTAATGAAGTAATGAACTAAAAAACCTAAGTCTTCCAATAAGTCTATATCATAGGTAAGACCCCACTGCATTTTGCCAATGTAATGAATAATATAGATATGCAAACTGCTAGGGACATTTGGGAACTGCATACAGCATGATTAGATTTGCAAATGCTTCTGGTTCATGATGTTCATGTCTTGCCACTTCTCATCTAATAAATTTGGACAGAATTAGTACTGGGTGAGTGGTTCTGCCTGCTGCCAAGAAGGGTTTGCTGAGGGTAAGACTCTAAAGGTAGAGATTAACTTGTCTTCATCCCTGTAATGTGCTGTACAGCCAGGATTTGTGCAATAGGATCAGAGAAGAGCCATATATGAATGTAACACTGAACAGCTGGTGTGTATGAATTTATATGAGCATTATATGATGGAAGATTTTGAGCTCCTCTCAAATCCCAGCTAATATATGTAGCACAAGTGTACTTTCCCTGGTCCTTCAGAGAGGTTTTTTTTGGCTGATGTTGGTTTCAAACATGTTAGTTTTGGGGGAAATAACATGAACCTTAAGTACCCTAAATTTGACCTGCAAGTCAGAGCCCCAGCTAAGTGACCAAAAAAAAGTGACCATTTTCCAAATGGAGTAACACAGATTGGTTAAGTTCAGTATCTCCTCCTGACACACAAGTCATTACATTAGGTTATTAAGCTAACTATTTATCCTACCCAATCAATACTTCCCTGAACAGGAAATTCAGGGAAATAAATGAGTAATTTAATGCAGATGACTTACACATCAAAATGGGTCAATATGGTCCAAATCTTCCTTAAATAAGATTAACTCCATATTGATATTCTAATGTTCAGCTAGGGGAAATAGATTAGAATTTTGGTGGAAATAGGATCTGAAATCTTCTACCACAAATACCAAAAATGTTTCCATGTATCTGTGGAGAAATCCAAGCTAAATCAGATAGGATTGACTGGCACACTAATTTAGAGACCAAACAGAATGACTTCATGGAGCAACTCCAGTGAAACCTCATTAAGGAATCAAACCCTCCTTTTGGCTCATGATGATTCAAAAACTGGGTCAATGGAAGCAATAAGCTACAGCTTTAGTGGCAGATGATACCAATGAACTTTCAAGGCACATTACTGCATGATTCCTTTCAATGCTATGTCTTTTCCATGTCAAAACAGCAGACCACCTGGTCTACCCCTGCAAGAAATTGCTTATATGATGCATGTTGCCTGAAAGGATTGCTGCCTGAAGTGATGCTCTGTCAGTCTTGGTCATCTAATGGATAATAATCTATAAATAAACATGGATCAGCTCCACTGTGGATGCTGTTGTATTCAGCACCCTACATTCAGTGAAAATTTGAGCATTTGAGAGAAAACCTCACTCTTTAAAAGTTCTTAAATAGTTTCTGCTTCAGCTGTGAAAGGAGGCTAGGCAAGAGTCTGCCTGGCAACTATAACACATTTCACATTCAACACAAAATCCAGACTTTCCCTTTGGGAAATTATCACCATAGTGGTACTGGTGATACTGGTTTCTAACAAATTACTGCTGCTTGGTTGCTGACAGATGACTGTCAGGACAGGCAGGGCAAATGAGATCCCATATGGAGGCACTAGATTTGGGTCAGAATAGATGGGTCATTTCCAACCAGGTTTTCCACAATTCTACACTTTAAAGTTGTAACCAAAGAATTTTAATTGCAGGTGTGATTTTGGGGTGAGAGATGTTACTGCAACAGGGAAAGTGTAGAAGATCTGGGTAGGCCTGATAAAGTTAAATGTCTCCTACTTGTATGTCTTTTTCCCTACATGGGGACACCTTCCCCTGAATAAAGTGCACTTACAATTGTGATTAAAACAGGGAGCTGAAGCATTCTAGAAGTCCATAAAACCAAAAAATGGTATAGATTGCCAGTCACCCAGCAGACAAAACTTTGTCAGTGTTAATAGCAGCATTTAAATTGGGTTCAGTTGTTAGGTTGTTTGGATTTCTTTTCCTTTGATTTACTAAAATAAAAGTTAAAACTCCCTGGTTTTTCCATTTCATTTATCTGGAGCTCCTCTGGTTGCTTTGCACCTTCATATTCTCTGTTCTCTTTGCACAAGGCAAAGGCCAAGCTGTAAATAAGTTGGGATTAAGTTTAAAATTGCAGTGTTCTTTTCCAGAGTATTTAATACAGGGCCACTCACCCATGAAAGAAACCACCTAAATGGCTCATGGAGACCAATATGGCCTGGCAAATACCATTGTCCCAGTTGCCATCTATTTTTTGAGCTGCTGTAAAGTTTAGTTCAGCACTAAATCGCTTTAGTACTGAGCTTTAAAATGCTTTAGCAGCTCAGAAGCACTTTGGCAGCTCAAATGCTCTTCATGAAGCACCCAGGACCCTAAACCGCTTTAAGTCTAAAGTATAAAAAAAAAAAAAAAAAAAAAAAAGAAAGAAAAAGGCAAATGGAAACATGGCCAGCAGCACATGTTCATATACATAGCAGGAACAAAGAACATGGTGCTGTTCTTGGATTTGGCAAGCTCATCTGCTTCCAGGAATACCTGAATCTTGGCCAGGACAGATTGTAGCATTTTCAACATCTACAAATGTAAAGAAGTTTTTATTTTGAAGACACATCAGTGGTGTGGTCCCAGTATAGTCTCTGTTCTCATCCTGAGTGGCTGAAATTACTAACCTGTCTACCTTTCAGAAAACTCATCTCAAGGCTGAGACCAAATATCTTCACCATACCAAGTAAATTCCTGAAGCATGTGAATTAGATCAATAGCTTTCCCCTTACATTTCTTTTTTAACTCATCAATAGGTCAAAGGCAATAAAAGAAGTTACAGTAATTAATTTATAAATTACTTGGGTAGAAAGAGAATTTAGCTTCCATTAGATTTTAGATAGATGTTTCTAAAGTTTGGTCTTAGAATCATAGAATTGTAAGGGCTGGAAAGGACCCCAAGGATCATCTAGCTCCAAATTCCCTGCCATGGACAGGGATACCTCACACTAGATAGGTTGCTCATTCAGCCTGGCCTTAAAAATTTCCAGGGATGGGGCTTCTACCACCTTCCTGGGCAACCTGTTCCAGTGTTTCACTATTTGGAGAGATCTCATCTCTCCAAATCTCACATCTCACTTGTATTGGAGAAGGACTGGTAATGAAAAAGGGAATTTTGGTTGTTCCCATCCACTATTGCTAAGGAATTTGTGTATCCTAGGCGGCTCATGAAAGGTAAACAAACCACTTGGCAATTGGATCTGTCTTGTACTCATAACAATGCTAGTATCTCAAGTTTGTTTGATCTCACCACTTCTTGTACAACAGTGGTCACATATACTTTAACTGGTCCCACAGCTGGTTTCCTTCATGCCAACACCACTAACCACAGGCAGTGACTTTGGAAGGCCAGGAGCAGAGGCAACATAGTAAGAAAATGAAAACTTATTTTGTCCTGCAAAGTGAGCAATTTTGGCATAAATGTGAAAATATATGAGAAATACCTGAGCTGGAGATAGCCAGAGCTCTCAGAGAAGGGTGGCATTTTCATGCAATAGCATCATCACAATGTGCTGAAGGCAAATTGGCAAGGAAGTCATAAAAAGTCAAATCTTGCAAAGCTCTGGATTTATGCTTTGATGGTCACATCTTTGTAAAGTGATTAACATGAATTCAACAGCTGTCAGCACTCAGCTGAAAAGGGAGGTAAGGGAATGTTAGTGATGGTTTCCCTGCCATGGGATTCACATCTCAAACTGGACTCAGAGGAGCCTAAGAGAGAGCATAATCAGTCCTCTCTTTCTTAGAACTTCTTTCTCAATGATTCCTGTTCGATGGCTTCTGTGTAAAAGTTCAAAAAGGCCAAAATTCACTTGAGCTCTCTGGTTTTTGTAGATTTGTTGTGCTTCTCCCTTTGCATTGCTAAGGCATCCCTCATTGTTATGCATACCAAATGCTGGATGAATTCACAGAGCTGTAACTATAGGAGAAGAACACTTAAGCACTACATCTTACATCTTTCAGAAGAGAGAAAGAATCCATTTCATTACAGCTAATGGGGTAGAATATTCAACTCATTAATTTTAACTTACTTAAAAAAAAAAAAATTGTTGTGCAAATCTGTTTTGAAATTCACATGCAGATGCTCCTCCTGCCTTTAGAGCCAGCCTGTTCCCTCTGCCAACCCCTAAACATAAAGCCTCCTACACAGGACAGCTTTTAAGCATTCCCCTTGTGTCAGATCATTTGTAATCCAGTCACCTGCTTCTTTGGACAGACTGAGAAATGCTGATGCAATCCACCTCAATGACAGGACAGCTGTTCAGCTGTTCATTGGTAGTGGTTTAGTTTTCTGTTTAGATTTCTGCTCTTCATCTGGCTTTATTTACCTGTACATATATGGACAATTAATCTGCGCCTCACTGCTTTTATCACTGTTTTCCTCACTGCAAAGCATGTTCTTGTACCTATTTTACTTTATCTGGCAGTTTTAAGGGGCTGATGTAATTTGGAACAGCTTATTTCTACCATTTCTTTCCATCTGTTTCACTTAGTTTACAGTAGAGAGGGCTCCAAACTACTAGAATTCCCAAATAAAGCTGCTTGCCCAAGTATGAGCACATAATTGTCCTCAGGGCTGCAGGCAAAAGACTTTGGCTTAATTACATCCTTCTGAGCATCTGGTATTTCCCAACATCCTGACTTTCCAAGACCCAAGGACATTGAACAACTCGGTATAAACAACCACAACATTTGCATTGTCCTGAAACCTGAAAGTTTTTATGTGGTAATCACTGCAATCCACAAGCACTGAAGGGTGGGGCTGTGACAGGCAGAGGGACCACCTGCTTAACTGATAAGTAACTAGTGCAACCTGCTCTCTTTCTTTACATTGCTGAATGTCTTGTCCTGTTCTTTGGGCCTGCTGCTTCAGCTCTTTACCACAGAAAAGTTGTTGCTGTCTCCTTGCAGCATGACCCCACGAGATCACATGAGAAAAATGTCTATCCTGGGGGAACAAGGAACACTAGAAGAAAAGCATTTGTACCGCTTAGCAAGTGGCATGACAGCAGGAGGTAAGCAGGGAGAAACTCAACTGCACATTTGTTTATAGAATTGCTAATATCTGCACAACATACGAGAAATAGCCACCAGCAGGTTTAATGTCTTCAGATTTCTCTTTGGAGTAACTGGAGGAACATTTCTCTTAAGGTAATTAAAAGTTAAAGCGGGTGAATCTTGGCAAGCAGAATTTGATCAAGAGCTTTGCAGATTCATGGATTTACAGAATGGTTTGGGTTGAAAGGGACCTTAAAGATCACCTAGTTCCAACCCCCCCTGGCATTAGCAGAGACACCTTCCACTAGATCAGGTTGCTTAGGGCCTTGAACACCTCCAGGGAAGGGGCATCCTGGTCCAGTGGTCCAGTTCCTGACCTCCCTGGGCAACCTGTTCCAGTGTCTCACCAATCCTACTGTAAAGAATTTCTTCCTGACATCCAGTCTAAATCTGCCCTCCTCAAGTTTCAAGCATCTGGAAGAAGAGGCAAGATCACACAGCAACAAAAGCCATAGCTGGACATTGTGATGTTCTGGCTCACCACTGCAGCCTCTTCTTTCTAGAGCTGCTGTCTCATAACAAGGTAGATTCCAGCTAAGAAGGTTTATTTCTAAAAATAAAACTGTATTAGAAATGAAAACTCTCTGAAGCAGAGAACATTCACAGCTATGCTCTTCTGTTCCATAGTGCTATACAAATTATTGTTGATTGTAAATTGTCCTTTTGCACCCTTGACTGTGCACAGCCTGTTTATTTTTACTGCAGCTTGATTGTATAAATCTACATTATTATTTAAGCAAAGTGGTCAAGGTGGCAGTGAACACTTTTTTAAATTGTTGCTGCTAAAGCAAAAAAAAAAGTGATTTGCTAACATTAAAATGCTGGCACTTGACAGGGGGTGTGGTGTGGTGGAAAAAAAAGGACACTTTTTTTTTCTGGTAAAGTTGCACTGCAGACAGAATCGCTTCCCAGTTTACCAAACTGACAACAGAACCGTGTGTGCTTTGTGTCAGAACTGCGGCAGCGGCAAGAGATGCTAATGAGGAATCAGCTGATGGCAGTGAACCCGCAGCTGATGGGTGCAGGCCAGCAGAGAATGCAGGCTATTCCCTCCCAGTTTGAGCCTCGACTGGTGGACAGGTATTTTGCTCCATTTCTCTCTTATAACACTGCAGTCAAAGAGTAACTGAGCCCATGCTGCACCTGAGTATATAAAGATATTAGATTACTCTTAACTAAACAATGTCCTTCGCATGTCTCCATGTACTTTTGTCCTCTCAGAGATCTGTTACCCTCAGCTGAAATGATGGCATCAGCTGACCCAAGACAAATCCACATCACATCCCACCTCGGGCCCACGGTCCCACCACACGCAAACATGCCAAACATCCTGTCCAACCGTGTGTACCCAGGCCCAGGTAAGCCAGCCTTGTTCGCCACCTGAGAAGTGAGAGCCTGTGAAGGAGAAAGCCAACAGCACCTACTCATATTCCAGAGGTTTATCAGCAGTCCATAATCCTTTATTTTCCCTGGAAAAACAGCCTCACTAAGAGCAGGCAGTCTGCCTGCCAGAGATTAAAAACTGGGCCAGTTTAAGTCTAAACAGCCTTTTGTTAAAGACACTGTTTTCAAAACAGTCTGCATGTTTCTATTCTCTCCCTTTTTGTATTTTCCAAGCATTTTCACACCTAACAGAAGGCTGTAGCTAAACAAATGAGTCACTTTGCCACATTTAACTCTTGCTCACATCTGAGCACTAGCTTTTTCAAGGTTGCTTTACTAGTCACATTGTATCACATGCTGCTTTACCCAGGTAGAACAACCACAAATCCATTTAATCCAGGCTCAGAATTACAGGGCAGAGCTCTAAGGAAAAGGTTGGATTTCACAGCATGGCCACACAACTGTGGCATGCATGTCAAGCTGCTCAGAAATTACACAGCATTTGTCAAGGTCCGGAGAACAGAGATTAGCAGTATCCAGAGGAGCAAGACTTGTTCTTTTAGATTTCCCTGTTGTGAAATTAAGATGCAAACGAGACCAGATACCACCAAGAACTATTTATTAAGGGATAAAGTTGAACAAAACCGGGGGAGAGAGGGAGCGGGAACAACGGAGAAAAAGAGACGAGCAAGGAAGGAAAAGAACAGGGATTATATTACCATCAGCCGCAGATGGGGTGGGGAGAGAGAGAGAGAGGTGTGCCCGGCCCAGGGATGTTCTTCTGTAGAGCGGTTCCTCGGGTTCTTCTGGTGGAGATGCCCCAGTGGTAGCGGTCCGGTGGAAGTGCCCGTGGAGGTGCACCCATGGAGGAGCTCTGATGCAGGTGCACAGTTTTGCAGGCATCGCTTATGTCCTTTTATATAGTTTTTTAGGCCGCTGTCCAGGTGCAGCTCCCCAGGAAAACTTCTTGTGCATTATCATGCATTTGCAGGGGCCCGGTGGCGGCACTGGGCAGGGCCTCCCCCGCTCCCTGCGCTGCTTACCTGTCCATACCCCAAATACACAGAAGCCTTTTCTCTTCGGAGTGTGAAGTATCGAATCCTGGGCATTCAAGCCAGGCTGCAGTCACGGAATTTCACTGAGACACTCTATCTCTGTTGGTTAGCATTCCTGAGTTCTGGGGCAGATATCTGGGCCAAGTCCCCTAAGTCCATAAAGGTGCCGTTTGCATCCCTTTGCCAGGAATCCGGGCCCATCTTTAACAAAGGCAACCTTTATCTTTGTTGATTCGATCGAGGGAGAGACGATCAGACTCTCATAGCATTCTAGACAAAGAGGTCGCAGCTTCAAGTTCTTTCTTGGAGGTGCGTGAACGAATTCTCAATGCCACACAGATCTATCATTAAGAGTTTCTGCCCTCAGCTTCTCCCCTCCCCAAAGTGGATCTCAAATAAGAAACTCCCTCAAGAGGAAATGCCATTTAAAATGAAATGGCATCTAGGCTGAAAATGGTCTTGAAGGAGCAGATTTGCTTTGTCCAGATGCCATGTAGCATTATTTTCTGAGCAGCTATGTGCACTTCAAAGACATGTCGCCGAGTAAAACCACGCTGCTGTGTCTCTCCTTTGTGGAGAATGGCAGGTATACCTAACTGCAGATCTGATCCTGCAAGCACAAGTGCCAGACCTCATGTTTCTGCTCCACATTCTCACCAAAGCAACAAACACAAACAGGATAAAACTTGAAGTTATATCAGCCTCCTGGTGAAGCGTGTTCAAATCTTAAAAAGCTTTTAAACATGCCTCTGCATAGCTTTGGAGGTTATGTATTTGCCTGAGGAAACAAGTGAATTTTAGAGCTGGCTTCTTTTTTTGTTGTTTCTTTTTTCCCCCTCCCTTTAAGGATATAGTTTTCTGCAACCAGAATCCATGGAAGCTGTGGCCAGAAGACAGGAACTGGTTCAAAAGCAAAATATTGCCAGGTAATCAACAGTAAGCTTTGTTCCAAAGGCATGCCAGGCTTAGGGCAGCAAAAGCAGATGGAAACTACTAAGACACAGACTTCTGGTCAGGGTTTTATTTACAGTGATCCAGATGCTTTCTTAAGTCACACAGGGAAGCAGAGTACCCTTAACTATTTCTTAAGGTATGAAGCTACTGAACTTTCTGCTTGCCCCTACTCTGCTTTTAGCCTTACAATGATACAAGAAAAAGAAGCAACTCCCTCAGCTTGGTTAAAGAAAAAAACAAGCAAGAAACTTCAGCCCCAGCCCTTGAACTGGGGATCCAAACATCCAAAGTCAGAAAAATTCAAACTCCACAGCTGTGTATTATCACACACAACATTATAAACCTCTAAAGCTAGGCCCTTGGGATGAATATCTACTTCTCCACCCTACCAGGGTGGATCACTTTCCTAGTTCAATCAAGTAGTCTGACTGCCAGGGTGATTATACAGAGTCCAGCTATTTGTACCAGTTTCAGTGTAATCAGCTAATTAAGTAACTGCCAGTGCCTTCCCTCACAGCCACACCATTTCCATAGAGGATCTCCAAACCTCAACCTCTCCTGCACCGGGCTTTAGCACAGTAGTGAGTGGCAGCACTCCTCACAGTAAAACTAAGACCAAGGAACAGATAAATTCTGAGCAGGCATCTCAAGAGAATTACAACTGAACTGTTTTGAGCTCTTCAGTCAGCAAAAATCTGATTACTGATTACTCCAAGCACAAGACTTGGAGTAATCAGTCTTTGCATTTCATTGCATTTATGGTAAGGTTGTAAAAGGGGGAGAAACAAGGAAATTCGTGAGTTAACCTTTTACCCCAGTCTCTTGTCACCTTGGCAAGAGAAGTCAAGTGTTGGCAAACAATCAAACTGTGCTTGCTGCAGCTGTGCTGCTGGGCACCTGGGCCCAAATCCTCATTCTCTGAGGGACTCTGCCTCATACCAAAGCTCAGTGAGCCCTGTCTGCTGGTCCTTAGGGAACAGACAATCTTATCTGGAGGAGCAGTCAGGAAAGTAACACTCTGCTCCACCTCAAGAGCTGTGTGTGAGCAACGACAATTGGGCAAGATGTACAAGGGCACAGTACATAGACAAAACACTTTCACTGGATCTCTGAAAGCAGAACATTAATAACTTGAGGTTGCTGCACAGAAAAAGCTCTGAATATTGTGTTATGTAATCCCCCT